>JAEPRC010000052.1:72248-101322 GCA_016758945.1 Mucor plumbeus
CCTTTTTGCAGCATTTCGCTTAAGGTTGCCTTATAATTGAGACACTCTTTGGATTTTGCATTGAGATGTCCAGGTTCTTTACAAGAGCCACAGATAGGAGCAGAAGAACTACTACTACTACTGCCAGATTTTTCTTGCTCTAGACGCATTTGTTTACCCTTTTGCTTATCAATTTTTGTCTCATAATCATCCTTGGTAGATCCCTTTTTTTTTCTTGTATCTATGTAAGTTTTGCATAAATAGCGTTAAAAAAATATCTGGGGTTAACTTTCAACTAAACATTAATAATTACTTTTGATATACTGAGAACATAAATAGCTCTCTTTATGTTCATGACCTTTGATGCCACAATCTTTGCATTTCGGCAATTCTTTATAGTAATTTGAAGTAAATGATATAATTAAAAAATTGAGTATATAATTGTATTATTGCAAATTTACGACTTCTTTTCTCTGCATATTTTTGCTTTAGATATTCCACATGTTTCAAGAAGGTCATGTTAGATTATTGATAAAAACTAGAGAGAGAGAGAGATAAAACCTGGGTCGTTCCGGTGTACTGAATAAAACGAACAGAATTTATCATTTTTTGCATGCAAGTTTCACACAGGTATATATCAATATTGAATTTATCAAGCAAATACTCAAATTACAACTATTGAGCTCAAACATGAGGAATTGCTCTCTCTTATGATCCATGAGACTTGGGTGTCATATGACATGACAAATGGGTATTGTATTAAATCCAAACCATGCAGTTGTCTTTATTATAAATAAAGAATTTGATAGATACTATCTATACAAGGAAGACAGCTATTTTATATTTTGACTAGCTAATAATAATGTCAAATCGCCACAGAAGTGCTTATTAAAACATATTCAATTTATACTCTTGTAAATCGAGATAGAACACATTAAATGTGAAATACAATGCAGCTGCATTAGTTTTTTTTTTTGACTCAAAAGAGCAAATTGTCAAACTACGATACGAGTGTTTTTTAGGCAAATAATTTTGAAACGTTAATAAATATATACATATGGCACTGATACTATACTCGTTCTATTTTTTTTTATTTTACTTAGAGGGCCAACTGTTGTCATTACAAAAACATTTTAGACATTATTATTTTTTGTCCAATAAAAAAGCAGAAACGTCTAAAAAAGGATTTTGGAACGTCCAAAGATATAATTTGATTGGTCTAAATAAATACTTATAACACCAAAAAATATAATCTCATTGGTCTGATTTTTTTCATGAAAAGTCTCAATCTCAAGTTGAAATACTGCCCTAGTACAACGGCACATGCTTTATTAATTCCTTACATTTAGTATTTCCATTCCCAATTTACAGGATGTTTGGAAACATAGCCCACATATTTTTGAAAAAAAAAAAAAAAAAAAAAAAAAAAAAAAGTTACACAATATTTGGTCAATTAACCTCGCAAAATTGTAAATTGAGAGCAAAAGCACTGTGTCTGTATGTACGAATATTTTATTCTTTCTGTTGCTACAGTAATTACTCAACTTAATACCAGACATACTTCTTATTTTGATATATTGTACACATTACTTGTATTATTCGTTTACGTTAATAAATTCTATACCTTTTTCATCTTTTAATAGCTTCATTTCATATACTTAACTTTAGATTTATTTCTTCCCTCCATATTAGCAAGTAGTTTAACTCGCAATATTTTTACATAGATGCATTACAAGTAGCACATGTAGTAAAACAGAATGTATGTTTCAGTATGTATCAATAATAATTTGCAGAAGTTTATCCGATAATTCTCAAAATACAAAGATCGTTAGGAACTATCGTAGCCACGAAACTCTAGACTCTTGCAAACTTTGAAAAAGTATATCCACATTTACAGCGCTTTTGTTATACTAACGCCATTTGCCAATCCATAGCAATAATGCATACATACAGTGTTTGTAATTCAAGGAAAGTATAAAGTTTCATAATCAAAGTTTTTATAATATACGTTGTGTTGTGATGTTTGAGGAACAATGTCAAAAACGATGATAATGTTTAAAAGCGACTCCAGTTTTTTAATAACATTTAAAAACTGAGGGATGCCTCGGTTTTATTTACTATTACCATTCTGCATATTAAGTATCCTGATACTGTATGCCCAAATATAATTAACCTTTTTATCAGAGATTAAACATGCGTTTTATTATGCACAATTAAAAAAATTTATGCAATAGTATTGAATCGAAAACGGCGATCCATAGTAACACAAGATTGATAATTTAATTAGTATAAATAGAAATTTTGCACAGTAGCTATGACTACATCTTGGTGATGATTTTCTCGAAATATAGTTGGTTGTTAAAGTTTTTTCTTTAAAAAAGTCTTTGTATCTTAGATGTGTGCCTACTCTTATATAAAGTTGGAAGTTGTTAGGGTTGAAACCCGCCGAGATAAGGTTTTCGTTGGCTGCTTTTTTTTACAGTTGTAAAAAGTACGCTCCAGATGGCCTCAAATAGTTTTCAAATTTTTTCCTTTAGTAATATTGAAACGATATTATGTCAAATCTTCAAAGATAATGCACACTCCTTATACTGTATGAATCATTGCTGCTATCTGTTCAAAATTGGAAGAGTTAATATCAGAATTATGAGTGCAGCACTAGCTCAACATTGACCAAAATTGGTCTAAAATTGACTGTGAAATTTGGTACCTAAACTGAGGTAGCAAATGTTTGTAGTCTCAAAATAGATCTTATTGAAAGCTATTCTAATGTTTTTGTTTCATCATAAAATATTGGTTTTTCGTCGAGATAATCAAAATAATAATTTACAGTACAGCTTGACACCTATGATGACTGAGTTCCAAAATCGATTTGACAAAGTGATCCAAAAATGATCAAAAAATGATCCAAAAAACAAAATTGTTCAATAATTTAAGAGCTGCAAAGTAAGTTGAGTTAGTGTACTAAATGTTTTCTATGAAGTTTTAAGTTTTGAATCCGTTAAAATAAAATTTGGACAAATGTTTCAGATTAAATTTTGCATAAAATTCAATTGAAATTTTAGAGGTTTTCTGAAGATACACACCACTTTTTATGAATGAAATTTAACATTAAATATATGACATCATGCATACCAAAATCATCTATTGATCTAGCTATTGATGAGCTTTTTAGCTACATTTTTCATAGAGAAAACAAGATTTTTGTCAACTTTTTTTTCAAACCCAAAATTTGAAGGAGGTGATGTATAGATACTTCTGAACACTATAATCAACGAGATAGTATTATAAATCGAGTTTGATTTATTTAATAGTAAAAACAAAAACCAACAGTATGTCAGTCAAATAGCAGTAGTTAGTTAAATAAAGTAAAGTAAAATAATATAAAGTAGAATAAAAAGGAATTGTAATTTTTAAGGGATTTGATGGATATTTATACTTTTTTGATTTAATTTTGCATTAAATTTTCTGACATTTTTTTGTTTAGTATGACTTTTTGTATTAATCTTTCATCCATACTTCAGAGGGTATACTCGTCATTTTGGGGAGCAAAATCGAGGATATTTTTTTTTACTCATTTTTGAGGATATCTCTACGAAAAATTATTATTTTAAAAAACCATTAAGTGGAACTAAGAGAGTTTAATGAGCTCTATTATAGAAACAAAAAAAAACTGATACTTAATTTAACAAATGTTTTGAAATCTACTACAAAAAAATGTCAAAAAAGAGAAAAAAAAAAAAAGTACCCAGAATTTTTTTATATTTAAATATGTTATAGAGTGCTTCAAAATAAGTAAGTTTTGTTATTAAAAGTTGTTCGAATAGCTTAATTTTTTGCAGAGATATAATGGCCCAAAGTTTTAATTTTAACAGTGAAATACCTGTAAAAATTTGAAACAGTAGCACTGAAAAAGCTATGTCGATTGCTAAAGACAAAATATTTTCGAATACTTGTTTTTGGATTAAACTTGATCATCTTGGGTACAGTGTTATATGGTTTTTTCTTGGTGTTTGCAGTAAAAAGGGGTTAATTTATAAAAAAAAAAAAGCTTAAAGAGGTACTGTTTAAATCCTTCTTTATTAAATTATGGATAATCTACAATAAAATGCTATTTCTACTTCTCTATTCATACTATATAGTTGTCAATATTATTTGGCAATTGATCTGTCAACTGTCAGTTATTCCATAATTTTGAGTATTTTGTTGAGTTGTTGGGATTCTTGCTTTACTTAATCCAAAACGGCCTTTTAATTTGATTTTGACATTCTCAGTTGTCAAACATACTAACAGAACAGCCCTTGTTCTATTCCATTCGCATATATTTTAGTTTTTTTTTTTTTTTTTTTTTTACTTGTGATACAACACATTATGAATATCATTGATATCTTCGATATTTTAGAATAACCTTGGGTATTTATGGTTTAGATATTCGCAATTTCTTATTTGGATTGCATGACATAGTTTCAAATGAGATGGTTTTTGGTTTATTATGTGGGGAAATACTTGCTAGTTCAGCACATTTTATGTGTTATTTAGTGAAAAAAGTAGAACAGGAATGAAAAGCGATACCCAGTTTCAGGAAAAACAGTATATTTTACCTATTTTTAAGTCTTTTGTGATATAATAACGAATAAATTTAAAGACAGATAACATAATGTGGTCATTTCATATGCATCTAGTACTGGATAATGTATATGCTAACAAGTGTCTAGTATGGGGTTAGTTATAGAAAACAGGGTATAACAGTTCGATTTTGATTATGAAGATATAATTTTTTGAAAACCCAAACTTCACTCGAGTAGGTGCCTACATAGAAAATATCAAAATCTATTTCAACTTCTGGATTATAGCTTTTTTCGAGTTTATCAGAGCAATTTAATAAAATTCACCAATTATAGAGTGCAGCAAAACCAAACAAGATATAATTTATAAAGTGATTATATTCTTTTCATTATTTGATTATTAAGAAATAGCAATTGAAGACGATGGGGTGTAACTACTTAACTTCTGAAATGAAAAGAATATAAAAAACTATTTTTTTTTTATTAAAAGATGTCCCTAAAAGAAACCAGTTCAATTATAAAATCTCAGTACATTGTAGCAACAAAGGCTAACTAGCAAATAAAGGTTTTTAAGCCAAATATGTATTAGTGTTTATCTCTGTTTTGTATTTAATTTATGGAAATAGACACTTATAGCAGGTACAGCTTACCAAAGTGCCTTGGAATCGAATATAGTTAACTTTCATAGTATATTTCAAATGTATTTGTAACTACTGCTTGAGCAGTAAAATTACGCTTCTTATGTCTAAATTATCTCATAATACCCCACGTAAAGTTCATAATTAAGTATTAGGAATGTAAAATTATCTTGGAATATGCTTTATTTCTTTAATATATAATAATTCTATTCGGGAGTGTAGTTTCAGGTATCAAAGTATGCCCAAAAAGTTACTTTTATACTGTGAATTCCGCTAATCCCCTTTTTTATGCATTAAAGGCGTTATTGTTACGAATTCATTTTAATTCGAGTGTAATTAACGCACTCCTACGTCGCTGGAGCATGAGAAATATGTAAATTACTTCATTGATTATTTTATTTTGCAATTTTTGTTAGTTTTGGGTGTCAAATATTGGTTGTGTTTAAAGATAGACCGCTTAGCAATGCATGTCATAAACTGATATCATATGTAATAAAGATGTATGTGACACGAGCGGAACAAAATTATGGATAATGATGATGCTTATAATTTAAATGTAATAAATTGTACAAAGCCAAAAGTATCATGCGTCAAGTAATGAATATATTACAAATATGTTCGCAAGATTTCAGGAACATAAATCAAAATAAAAGGGAGAGAATCATACACATATACACGAATCATCTGGATATTATCATTAAAGGAAAAAGATTTTCTCGCTTTAACCATACTATAGTAGTACATACATAGGATAAAATTTTCCCTTTTTCTTGTTTGTATCACTTTTGTGTTTCTCTTTTCTTTTTCTTCTACATATATAAATATTTATGCTTTTACAATTTCAACAAGGATCTAGTGAAGACCTTTGGAGCGTATGTTCGTGTGTAATTTAATTTCCATTTTGAATAGAAAAATCTAATTAACTTGTTCTTAAATTGACATATAGTATAGTTCAGATGATTTATGGAGGTCAAGCTCTGTAGCAGCGTTTTCACATAACAATAACAACACGGACGAAAGGACTCCTTTATTAAATAAAATTATATTACCAACAGCCGCAAGAGTGAGCAAATGGACAGAATCCTTTTATAAGCGTGCTTGTATATTAAATATTTTACCTGTAGTGCTGGTAAATTAAGAAACTTGCATTTATTATATAATTATTTGTTATAACTTTAGAAATTTTAGGTCCTGATATGGTGTTCTGTGCCTATTCCATTTGATGACTGTGAAACTATTCTCTGTAAATATTCTGACTATGGCACTGCTTTAACAAAAGCAACAACATTACTATCACCATCACCACCAAGTCGAATAAATTTTTGGTTTTTTCTCTTTTGGTATTATGGAATATACAACGCAGTAGCGTTATTTCTTATGACAAAATTATTTAGTATTTATGCTTTAAATGTTAGTACACAAAGAAGAATGTCAAAAGATCAAAATGAATTAACCTAATTTATGATAGTGGTATCCGAAATCTCTAGGAGCTAAAATGGCCTTTACCCTATTTTGGATGATCAGTCAATCTATTGGCATTGTCTTTTATTTTGTTCCTATCATTAATGATGAATCTGTATTTTGGGTCAGTCTTACCTTTTTTACCATGGCAATGCCTGTTATAGGTGCTTTTGTGATAATACATAGAAAAAGAATGGATCGTCGACATCGAGGAGCAGTGGGTGTATTACGATCTATTACAACAGATGGCGAGGTCACAACAAGACAAAAAAGCACAATTATGCGATGGATTCCAGCTGATTTACCACGATTAAGAGCACCCGCATCATATAGAAGATTTTTGTGGTTTTGCACAGCTTTAACGATAGCATTACTGGCATTGGTTGGTGGAGAGATGTATGCTTACTTGTTTCTATCAACCATGCCTCATACATCATTGGATGCTTTTATATATGTTTATAGTTGGGTGGGAGCTATATACATCATGGATGCAATGACAGATTACATCCTCTATCGTAAAATAAGGTCTCACCCTTTAGCAAGCATATTTAAACTGTACTTTTTTATGATTTATTTTATATTTTATCGAAACTTGTTTGCTAGACTTCGATCTGTAGATCAGTTTGCCATAGTTCAACTTGGTTCCTTTTTGTGGGTTTGCATTTACTATCCAATTGCAATGACACCACAAGTTCATAAAGGACTCGTTCAATTTATTGGAGTTACTTTAACATATGATGAATACAAAGAGAAACTAGGCAGGTCTTTTTATCTTCGAAATTTAGCAGAAAATACAACCATGATTGGGTTTTTGTGTTGGGTCAATATTCTACATTTTGGACCCAATCGAGCAGCATATCCATATTTTCACATGGATGATAAAGATGGAAATCCTTATAATCATCAACTTACAGTAATGGCAGCGATTGTCATCTGGACAAGTGAACTGACGAGTGCATTTATCACTCGCCAAACATTTAAAAAAGCCTTTAATCATTCAATAACAAAACAAGCAGTTCGAGAATTTGAAAGATATCCTGAAATGATTATAGGATTTGTAATTGTTATGATACATGTACTTCAAAACATTTTAGTGGCACTTGTAAAATTAGATTTCACTGCAGGTTTAGAAAAAGTAACAACTTGAAATTTATATACTATATACCAATTTTTTTTTTTTTTTATACAATGATTAATTAATTAATAAATTAAAGAATACCAGAATCTTTTAATGCATTTTGCAAAATAGTCTCCTTTATGGCAGCAAACACTAAGCGAATCTATGTTCAAGAGGATGAATTGTTGGTTAATTCGCCTTAAGTATATGCATATATATATATATATATATATATATATATATAAACTTACATTGGACGTATCAGTAGCTTGAGTTAAACTGTATATAAAATACTTGTTAGCATGTAAAATACATATATTCAAAAGAAAACTCACTGCGGATATATGTTTAATTTAGCTCTATTCATTTGATTGAAACGCCATAATATGTATTTAGCTGCTTTTCCAGGATCATTACCACCCGTATAATCAGGAAAAAATTGGTCAAAGGGGACTCTTGGTAATTTAGTTTTAAATAGATCAATCTTGTTTAAAAATAAAACGATTGAAGTGCGTACAAACCAACGACTATTAATAACTGATTCAAATACGACTAAACTTTCAATCATTCGGTTTTGTCGACCTTCTTCTAATAACACTTGATCATATTCGCTTAATGCAACACAAAATATGATGCTAGTTACTGCTTCAAAGCAATGAATCCATTTCTTTCTTTCTGACCTTTGACCACCTACATCAAACATGCTACAAATAGTTTATGAGTTAAGGAGACATAAACTAAAATCGTGATTTTTTACTTACTGTATAGTAAGTTGATTTCCAGCATGAAATCTTGTTTCTGTTATTCCAGTAGTTTTAGATCGAGCAAATAATACATCTTGAACAGTTGGTATATAGTCTTCATCCATCGTAATTCTTTTTACATCATCTAAAAAGCTATAATCCATAAATATTTGTACATGCATGCAAACAATAATCAAATGCATTGCAACTTACTATGGTGCCGAGTCCATCAAATAGAATTTACCTGACTCTTGGTTGATCATTTTTGCAACCACAGGGTCATTCCATATTTGAATTATAATGAATGCTATTTCAGTATCAAACCCTTTCGATCCATCATTATTAATATTGTAATTCATAATTTTCTCCAATACAGTCTATCATAATAAATGTAAGAAATGGGAACTGTATATATATATATATATATATATATATATATCTATGATTCTTAACATACTTGATCATCTAATGTCTTGAATTCATATACAAATTTCTCAGCTGCTGTAATAATTGCTTGAATTGATTCAATTATGTTTTTAAATATGATTAATTTCCAACTTTTCAGTTCTTCTTGTGAATATCCATTTTGATGAATGATTTTCATTTGTTTGACAATCGTTGATTTGCCTGATTCTCCACTACCCAAAAGTAGGATCTTATATTCTCTTCTTAATCTTTCACTATCTTCTACTAATTCACGATCAATACGTTGACTTTTTTCTCGTTCTGCTCTTTCTTCTGCTGACAAACATACTCCCATTTTTTAAAATGTTGTCAATTCAGGAACCAAAAAAAAAAAAAAAAAAAAAAAAAAAATAGAATAAAAAATAAATCAATGCAAATTTACTATTTTGTTAAATGAAGAATGAAAGAACAAAAGAAAGAATGGGAGTTGCTTATATTTATTTATATATGTATATATATACCAATTGTAAAAAGGAGTAAGCTCAAATACTATAAAACAAATCATTAGATGTGCTGTTAGTTTACCATTTTCGATATTCTTTCTCTTTCTTGTTTGAAATGACAGCTTATATTTTATATGAATGCTTTATTTCGAAATTAAAAATAACTAAAACTGAAAATTGGGTAATTGTTTGTATGAAATTTACAAGTTGTGACCAGAGATGAAGAACCACTTGTCAACGGAGCCATCAATAGGAGCAGCGGGTTGAGGAGAAGCCTTAAATGTTATGAAGATAAACATGAGTTACACAATAATAATAAACAAATAAATATACTTACAGCAGGGATATCAACAGTGTCAACCTTATAAGGAGAGTCCTCAACAGCAGTGTTGACACTAAATGTAAACATTAATTTACTGACAAAATGTTTTTAAACAAATTAAACTTACACTTCAATATCCTTCTTATCAGCAGCACCAGTGATAAGAGACTTCCAAGCCTCATGAGTATCAAGAACAATATCAGTAGCATACTTCTTGTTCTTGGCTTCACCACTGAAGGCGAAAACGTTCTCAGGCTTACCATCGGGGATTTTGTAGATACGGAACCATTCATTGGTAGCACGAACGAGGCCAGGAAGGTGCTTTTCAACATCTTCAATATCTATAAAAATATGAAATATATTAATAAATAAAAAATTTCATTATATTCCCCAACATGTAGTTATATTAGATTCGTACATCCCCTTCCCCTGCTCTAACTCCTAAATCATAAAAAAATATTTACCGTTCAACTTGGAGGCCAAAGGGTCATTGACATCAATAGCGAGGACCTTCCAATCAGTCTCACCTTCATCCAAAAGAGCCATTACACCGAGAAGCTTGACTTGCTTAATTTGGCCGGGAGTAGCAACTTGTTCACCAATTTCAATGACATCAATAGGATCGTTATCACCACGAGCCTTGGTCTCAGGGTGAGAATGGTTGGGATCTTCCCAAGTCTAAATTAGATTGCATTTAGTTTCAATTTGTTATGTACAAAGAAAACCAAAAACTTACTTGAGGTAAAGCACCATAGTTCCAGATATAACCCTTGTGGGGGAAACAGTTACGGACAAATCTGAGCTTACCCTTCTTGGTATCTTGAACAATAGGGTTCATGGCAATTTCCTTACAGATCTATATTTATTTGTAAGGTTAATATCGACGCGTTTTTTTTTTAATTGTAAATAAATAGTAAATATTTACTTCAAGCTTAGCGTTGGACCAACGAGGAATTTCAACAACCATGTTGAAGACGGTCTTCTCAGCATTGGCAAAGAGAGGAATGTCATGGAAAGGAGAAACGGGAACACCGTTCTTCTCTGTAAATCCAAACGAAATGATGAGTTTACTTTTACCGTTTTAATATTTTTGCCTCTTTCCAATTCTTACCAAAATAAAGCTTATATTCAAGAGAGTTGAGAGCACCAACTTGGCGAGTAGTAATGTCAGCCATTTTCAATAAAAAGTCAATGAAGAAAGAAGAGAAGAAAAACTGGGGTTTTCTTGCTACCTTTTTGATTTTTAATTAACAAAATTTGATGACGCCACATGGTTGGTTTATATTGTTCATCCAATAATTAGATGCTATGAGCACGAAATCTGCAATACAGATTCACGCGATAAAAAGTAATGAATCAACAACAACTCAGCCAAACTCATTTTCAAAAGGTGTTGCTTCACAAAGGAGCCTTTCTAGGATTTCCATGAATTGAAATATTACGATCTTATTGCACCATTTAGATTTTAACTATTGTTGTAGAACATGATCTCTTCCTCTTTCCTTGTTCATATAGATCAAATAGGTGAACCTATCAACCAACATTTTTCAAGGGCCGAGCGGAAATTTACATCTCGCTTATCTTTCTTTTCATCTAATAGAAGGAAAAGAGACTCGCAAAGCCAATGACTCAATATAGCCGTGTAACACTAATAAAAGTAATCTTTTCATCTTTGTTACTAGGATCGAGAAAATCATTTTACTTTTTTTTTTCATTTGACTGTGCACGGACAAATATTCCCAATAATCTATACAAAAATACTATCACCACAACAAATAAACTTATCATTGATAAACATTAACTTGTTTTGAACAATTAAATGAGTTGCAAACAAATTGGCAAAATTCCCCCCTTGTAAACTTATGTAATGCAATTAAAACTATTTTCCGTGATGAAACAATTTCACTGAAAACGCCAATTTAATGTCACTTTTGAAGTTTGAGCCATGGCAAAAACTTTTAGTCAGGTGATTTGACAAGTAAAGTTTTTGTGTATATCATGTACGCACATGGACAACAAAAAAAAAATTTTATATAGCGATTGGTGAGCAATTCAAAAAAAAAACGAGCTTTTTTTTTTTTTTTTTCATTTAAATTTTATTGATATTATATTTTGACAATCAACCTATAGTCTAGCATTACGGAAAAAAAACACTAGTCCTCAAACGATCGTCATAACCTGTGAAGGCTATTAATATTGCAAGCGCTACATAAGCGGCACACCTCAAAGCTATGGAAAGAGCAGTGAAGTGTTTAATGCGAATGAACTTGCGTATTTTTTTTTAAAAAAAAAAAAAAAAAAAGTCAACATTGAATAATACACCAAAATTGTAAGAACAAAAACCACCCCAACATACGGTAAAACAACTTTTTTTATGTAATAAAACGAATATTTATGAAATGCTATCTAAATGGAACAAACCTTGAGAGAAAAGAAATGTTTTTTGATAATTTTTGTATTTGAAACTTACCTTTATATGCCTGCAAAATGTAAGTCACCACTGTTGAGAAAAAGCAAAGCGGTCCTTATTTCTAAACAAAAA
The DNA here is from genome assembly GCA_016758945.1 of Mucor plumbeus. Classification (NCBI taxonomy): domain Eukaryota; kingdom Fungi; phylum Mucoromycota; class Mucoromycetes; order Mucorales; family Mucoraceae; genus Mucor; species Mucor plumbeus. The sequence goes on from JAEPRC010000052.1 coordinate 84,524, forward strand.
ATAAATTTAAGGCTTAGGTCCCAAGTTAAATTTTGATTGTTTTTGTATATATGTAGATCAAAGTACAAAAAGCACGATATGGCAATCTCTCATCAATAGACCTTGTATATTTAGAAGGCTAAATTCAATTTGTTTTTTTATGGGAGAATTATGATTTTATTCCTTCATCTACATTTTTTTCTATTACTAATAAATAAAATCTTGCTTCAATTGTTATTAGCATCAGGATAGCTGCAAAAATAATAATCGACAACCAAAAATTGCTGTAAAATTGATCATTGGTATGTAGAATATTTAATATTATTTTATTTTCAATAATACATATCAAATACGATATCGTTATTGTTATATGACATCCTTGTATGATATACAATTTTTGGAGTGTAAAAACTGCTTTTGAGTAAATTAAAATACTCTTTAGGCTTTTATACATGCCAATTTATTGCTCTGCGTTAGTATTTTGCCTATTGTAGTATGGAAAGGGCAAAAACAAAACTTACAAAGAGTAAAATAATTGCAAATTTGGGTCGGGCCTTGAAGAAGGTCGATCATTAAATTACCCCTGAATCTGAGTTAAAATGTCAAATGTTTCCTTTTTTGGTATTAGTAATTGAATAGTTGTTGCTTTTCCAGTTGATTTGATAAATAAAAAGTTTTTTCAAGGAAAATAATTTTCAGACAAATCTGTAGATGGGCATGTTTAATTTCATAAATATGTATTTTTGTTTTATTTTGAGTATGCTTTCTACTTACAAAACATACCGTCCTGAAGAAATAGCGTTTTTTTCAATCTTATGCTGCTATTTTTAAATAAAAAAATAATTTAGTCATGCTAATAACGTCAAGGTTAGTGTTATGTATGTTATACTATCTTAAAGATACTACGATAGTATGGATAAATTCTTTGAACTCAAGTCTTGTTTAATAAATGCGGGATTAAAGTTGGCTGGTCCATTAGAAACTCAAGGATTTTTTTTAAACGAAAAATTGTCAATTTATAGATTCAGAGCGAACAAGCAGCTATAACTGATATACACAAAAACTAAATATAGACATGACAATTAAAAATATTCAAATATTGTGCTAATGGATAAAACATTTGCTTGATAGACACACATATTATCTAAAAGTGCGTATAATAAACTTGTTTTTTTATCCTACATAAATATAATTTATCCATGTTTAGATAAATTGTATTGGAATATTTAATGTAGATTAGCCCATAGCTGTTAGCATGTACGTTGCTTTGGAAATTTTAAACATTGATGTATATTTCACATGTTTTTGGATGCATAATTTAAACATAATTCCGAAACTTACCTATGAAGCAATGCTTTTGCTGGTTGATTTATAAATGGAATATGCTTTGATTTATGTATAACATGCAATTTTAAATTTGTACAATATTTTTATTGGGCAATATTTGTCTCAAGATGATATTCAATCAATACCCTCCGAGTATTATTATTTAAGAGCGGCTTATGACTCAAACCTATGATAATATTGTTGTGTTCAACATCAAATATTTCTGTGATTCTGGATTACCAATTCATCTTTTGTTCCGAAAATGGAATACAAACTTTTTGCAAATCCTTGTAACCAATCAGAGAGCAAAACCGAGAAATGGATAATGTTCATGTATGCAACTTTTAAAGACTTTTTTTTTTTTTGTTTTAGTTAACGAACTAATGGATCCGAGACACATGAGCAACATAAATGTAAATCTAACTCAAAAGATTATAATAAGAAAGATAACAAACAGACTATTGTATTTCTCCGTCAAATGATTTAGAGCATGGTTGAAGTTTATACAAAAGTCATCCAGGTTCTAATATTGGTTTTTATATCGATTATAATGTCTTATAAATTCAAATGTTATGCAAATCTAAAATGACTTGGGATTTGGTTCATTTGTTTTTTTTTTTTTTTCTTATTTAAACTATGACCTTCTGTACAACAAATATTGCGTAACATAGAGGATTACCCCGCTTTTTTTCATGGCCCATCAAGTTAAACTTAGTTATTGCTGATTGGGTTCATTAGATCAAAGAAAAAATCTTAAATGGTTTTTTTTTTCGTGGGTAAAAAATTTATTAAACAAGATCTCTTTCTCTTCTTTCAAGTATGTGGCGCGCATATCTGTACAAATCCATCATAGATACAGTAAACTGCACAATGACATGCAGAATTTTGTTATTGGTGTATTAAGCCTAGTCTTTTTAAAATACCATATAAAGAGATTTTAATATTTGGTCACATATGTAACTTTATGTGTGTATTATATATTGGTCATCAAAAATTGGAATGTTTGAAAGGAGAAAACGTAACTATCTCGCTCTCCATATTCTTTAGCCGGGATTTTTTCCCAAATGAAAAAAAAAAAAGCGCGGCATTTAAACAAGTGTTTATACCCTTTTGTTGAATCAGCATTTATACTATACGTCATGGAGAATATCGGTATAAATTGATTGTTATTGGTGTACAAGCAAGATAATGGAATTTGAAAATATATTTAGTTTATACCTTGTATATTTTAAACAGTAGATTTGAAGCGATAAAATTAAAGAAAAAAGCAATAATAAAACACATTTTTGATATAAAGGATATAACCGTAATCCATAGTCAATTACTTCCGCATTTCCATCGGTCAAGTCCATGTGAATATGATAAAACAAGCATGTGATACCATAAAAAAAAAGTTGCAAGTTAACTCGGTGGACTAGCAGTCCTCAATGTATTCAGATTACAAGTATCAATGGGATAAGAACAAACTATAAATAAGCTAAATGTTAATTTCCCTTTGTCTTGTTTTGCTTCTTGTTCTTCAACAATTTAAAAATGTCTGTCTTGTCTCAAACCGCAAAGCTCATCAAATCTAGCGTTCCTGGTGTCGCTGTATTGGCACCTGTCACCGCTGCCGAAGCTGAAATCCTTTCTCCTCAAGCTTTACAATTTGTTGCAACCCTTCAACGTATTTTCAACCCTACTCGTAAGACATTGTTGCAAAAGCGTGTGCTCCGTCAACAAGCTCTTGATCGTGGTGTTCTCCCCGATTTCTTACCCGAAACTGCTTTCATTCGTAATGATCCTAATTGGCGTGCTGCTGCTCCTGCTCCTGGTCTCCAAGATCGTCGTGTTGAAATCACCGGTCCTGTTGATCGTAAGATGGTTATCAATGCTTTGAACTCTGGAGCAAAGACTTTCATGGCTGATTTTGAAGGTAAAATTAATTGACATCTCTCTTGTTTATTGTACTAAAAAATGTTGGCAAACATTAGATTCTACTTCTCCTACTTGGGAAAATATTATCTCTGGTCAAGTCAATATGCGTGATGCTGTTCGTGAGTCCATTGAATTCACTAACCCTAATGGCAAGAAGTACGCTCTTCGTAAGGATGGTCAACTTGCTACACTTCTTGTTAGGTAAGACCAATAAATTTCCTTTTTTAGAGTCGTGTGTGGAGTAAAATCATGTGAAATATCAAATTGTATAGAATAAGAATAATTGGATATACACTTGATTTATGGGTTTCATTCACGGCGACTTCCGAAGTGAATATCATTGGCTAACAATTATTTACTTTCTTATATAGACCTAGAGGCTGGCACATGGTTGAGAAGCACGTCCTTGTTGATGGTGAACCTTGTTCTGCTTCTATCTTTGATTTCTCTCTCTATTTCTTCCACAATGCCAAGGAACTCGTTAAGCGTGGTAAGGGCCCTTACTTTTACTTGCCCAAGATGGAATCTCACTTGGAAGCTAGGTAAGTTAATTGCATAAATCGATTATTACATTTATACTAATTTGAATAATTTGTCGCAGACTCTGGAACGATATCTTCAATGCTGCTCAAGATATGCTCAACGTTCCTCGTGGTACTATTCGTGGTACTGTCTTGATTGAAACCCTTCTTGCTGCTTATGAAATGGACGAAATCATTTATGAACTTCGTGATCACTCTTCTGGTTTGAACTGTGGTCGTTGGGATTACATTTTCTCCTTCATCAAGAAGCTCCGTAACCATCCTCAATTCGTCCTGCCTCAACGTTCTTCTGTTACTATGACCGTTCCTTTCATGGATGCATACGTCCGTTTGTTGATCCAAACTTGTCATAAACGTGGCGTCCATGCTATGGGTGGCATGGCTGCTCAAATTCCTATCAAGAACAACCCTGAAGCTAACAATGCTGCTATGACCAAGGTCCGCAACGATAAGCTTCGTGAAGTCACTGCTGGCCATGATGGTACCTGGGTTGCTCATCCTGACCTTGTTAAGATTGCTCTTGATATTTTCAACGAACACATGCCTCAACCTAACCAACTTCATATTCGCCGTGATGATGTTAAGGTCACTGCCACTGACTTGATTGATATTAACTTCAAGGGTACTATCACTGAGGAATCCATTCGTGAAAACATTGAGATTGGTCTTGCTTACATGGAAGCTTGGTTACGTGGCGTTGGTTGCGTCCCCATCTTTAATCTTATGGAAGATTTAGCTACTTATGAAATCTCAAGATCTCAACTCTACCAATGGGCTCGTCATAATGTTCGCACTGATAAGGGTAAGGTTGTTACTGGTGAATACATTACTCAAATCTTGGAAGAAGAGACTGATAAGCTTCGCAAGAAGTTCGGTGCCAAGTTTGCTGAAACCAAATACGAAGCTGCTAAGAATGCTTTTGCCACTAATGTCACTGGTGATCGTTATGATGATTTCCTTCCTGACTTGCTCTATGATGATATTATCTCTGTCAGTGCTCAAGCTAAATTGTAAAAAAAAAAATCAACCCATTCTCATATTATTTTACCCTTTTACCCACCTACTTTCTTCATATTTTTAACTTGAAAGCAAATTGTAATTTTTATTCTCTCCAAACCCAAAAGCGGTATTATTCCACTAAACGTAAATAAAATCGTAATTCAATAATATGGCACAATTATAAAATTTTTTTATGCTCCGTGTGTTATTATTCTTTTGTAACGATCTATCATACCGATTAGTTTTTTAAAAAATGAGTAACCATCTATAATTTTAAACTTATGGCAAGCAATTTAGTTATTCAAAAAACAGTTGTCTCAATTGTAGCGTTCGATAAGCGTAATTAAAAGATTGAGTTAACAAGTGTTGCTAATCTTTAAAATCGATCGAGGCGCCCCACTTTTTCTAATACCTATCCTAGTATTAAACGCTCTAGGATATGCGTTAGACAATGCAGAATACAGGTATGAATTGTTTGCATTATATCACGTATGCCTAATTTTTTTTATATCCCGCGAAAGATTCAAAAACAGGTAAAGTTTACTGCTTTTTACTTGAAAACTAGGTATCGCTTTTTATCCCTGCTTTACTTTTTTTTCACTAAATAATACCAATAAAAAAATTATATGTCAATGTACCTAAGATGTTCAACTTTATTTTAAAAACAAGTATCCAAAAATTTCCTATCTTATGCAGCTATTATAACTCTTTCAATGTTAATGTTTCAAATTTTTATCCTCTTTTTACTATTAAAAATTAAAAACTTTGAGCTCTCATGTCTCTGTGAAAAATTAAGTTAAACCAACACTTTCTTATTATAAAACTTACCTGTTTTGTAGTTCTTTATATCATATTTATGTATTAGAAAATTTTAGGCACTTATTTCCATTTTTGATCTTTTTTTAGTAGATATCAAAATATTTGTTAATTTGAGCAGCAGTTGGTTTTTATTCCTGTTATAGATCTCAGTGAGCTCTATCAAATCCAATTAAGTTTTTTTTTTAAAAAAAAATATTGATTTTTCGTAGATATATTCTCAAAAATATGAAAAAAAGAATATCCTCGACGATCTATCAGAATTACAACATTTCAAAATTAGAAAATTTTTGACAGAAGATCTAGGAAGTTCCATTATTCTGTAACTCGGTTCCTGTCTATCATGAACTAACAATGAAACATAGCTTACAGCAATACTATCGCTGACACATAACATATTACATCTATACACATTTATCAGTTAATAATAATTTATATTATTATTTTTAATGGATCCCTGTCCATTAGATCTTATCACAAATATCCAATAAATATATAAACCCCTATTCAATCCATCTTAATAAACGGTACTTTTTACGTTGAATTTATTTCATACAAGCCTTGATAAGCCATGAAGCTTCAAAATTTAAAAACTTTGAATAATACGCATAATTTCAAAATATTCGACGTACATAATAATGCTTCACGCTAAAAAAGCTTGTAATTAGCCAAGCAAATGGATTTTATATTTAAGAATAATACTCTTTATTTTCTAACTTTTCATTAATTGAATTTTCGATCAACGTCTGAGATGCTCTCATATGAACTCATCGATTGCCTCATGAGCCTATTGCCGGTTTCATTTAAGCCCATTCATGCACTGAGAGCATCCAAGAAGCCATAATGCCTACTAAGTTTAGTAGCTCATCAATTCTCGCCAAATATGAATCCAAATGAGTTCCTGCTGTTGCAATGATAGGTACTTTCAATGCTGATCTTCAGAATCGTAATTATTTTAACCTTCACGAGTTGCTGTTAAAATAGGGAATACTAACCAATAATTTAAAAATTATTTTAACGTTGCTCTAGATACTGTTTGAAAACTCTTATAAAATTAAATAGTAGTTGTTGCATCCACAGTTCTGTGTAGCTATCTTGGTTAAGATTATGGCACAGTTTAGTAGGACATGTTCTGTATTGCTGTGTAATATGTTATAAAGCTCAGTTAATATCGTGTAATGTGGAATTATTGTATCACATAGGTTTGAATGGATATGTAAATATATATTTATTTAGATTTAGTCTTAGTTAAAGAAGTTTGAATATAAAAGAGATGTTTTCCATCTTATAATAAAGTTCTTTAGTTTTTGTGTGTGATTTAAAATAACCAGTTCCTTTAATAAATTATACATTTTTTCTTGCAACAATATTTATCTTCTTAAATTTTTGTGGCAATTTAGTAGTTCATTATTGGATTTTGAAGCTATACTTAATGCGCAGTGAGTATACATATAACATATCTTGGTTCTTGGTTTTGATTATCTGATAGTTGGTTTGAAAGGATTTAATACGTACATTTTTCTTAAAAAAATTCCTCACCTCTGCTTAAAAAAATAAAGCAACTGGAAATGCTTGTAGTCAATGAATATTAATTCAAATAGGTTGAAAGCTTCAAACAATATCATACTACAGCTGTAGCAGCAAACAGTATCCAGTACTATAATTTTAGCATTCCATTGATTTGCTGGTTACATCGTAGAAATCAAGTGCCTATTAAAAAGCCATTCTTCATTTTTCACTCATCATATCTTCTCTATATCATATCATATTGTATCCCTATTCTCTTTTCTGATAGTTTCTGAGGCCATAGTATGTCAAATTAAGTGTAAACTCTACAATATAAAACTAGCATTAGCTTATCAAACTTCTCAGATATTGCTAAATGGTAGGGCATCTTTAGCTCGGATCAGTTATATAAATGTATTTGACCTATCAGAATTACAACATTCCATATAATATAAAAAATCTTTGGCAGGTTTAGCAGATTCCATTTTCAATAACTGGCTCTTCTTCTCTATCAGGAACTAACATAATAATGAAACGTAGCTTATAGTAATATTAATACTAAAACATAACATACAGTACTACTTTCATAAGCATTTATCAATTAATATTAATTTCTACTGGCACTTCTAATAAACCCCTTTACGTTAGTAATTATCACATAAACCCAATAACTATAAAAACCCCCTATTCAATACATTTTAATAAGCAGTACTTTTTAAGCTAAATTTATTCATATAAAGTCTCGATAAGTTGGTATTGTGGCCATTGATCTTTGACTACGTCGAAACCCCACAATCATCCTGACTATACTCTTTATACTGTAAAGCGTGACAAATAGGATGATATAGCTTTTTAAGAGGCTAAAAGGATTCAGGTTATCCCTATAATTTAACAATCAAATTAACGCATACAATAATTTTAATTTCGGAAGCTATTAAAGTTGTAGCATATGTTTTTAAATTTTTAACCTATTCGTATCAACATTTATTGACTACGAGTATTTTATTAGTCGTTTTTTTTTTTTTTTTTTTTTTTTTTTTTTTTTTTTTTTAGCAAAGGGATAAATTTTTTGTTGTAAACTGAGATATACTTTTTTCAAAAACTGCTTTTAATAACGCATAGCAAAAAGAGGTGCTAAATTGAAACATTTTCTATAATACCCACGAAATTCAATAAAATAGTCTTTAATACATACTGTATGCTATTAAAGCAATAGGGGTGACCTTTTGCGGGTAAGTTAAAATGAGAATACCCAGAAGCCAAATTTGGTGCGTTTCTAGAATTTTAAACGGGCTATTTGCAAAAAAAAAATGTCTGAGCTTTCGTATAAAAAATAAAAAATTGCCTTATTTTGGTATGACCAAAAAAGTAAGTATAATAGACAAGAAAGAAATTTGGGTGAAAATGGCTTTCTTATTTGCCTTCAATGTTGGTGATATTTTTAGCTAATAAATTTAGGATATGTAACCATAAATTCACTGCTTATTAGACAGCTTTAAAATTCAATTTTGAACCACACTTTATTTTTATGTAATCTTTTAAATTTTTCTAAAACAACCGCTATTTAGCCCATTTTGTTCTATTGTTTTTTCGTAGAGAGAAAATGGAAAGTAAGTGTTATAACTCTAGGCCGAGAAAATTCTTGCAAGAATCGCAATTCCATCATTTTTCCGAGTTGCATTCTATTTTTGAATGTGCCCTACAGTAAACGAACCTCTTATATACTCTTTTAACACTGCTAGCAAAAAAAAATAAAAAAAAAATGTTAATAAAAGTTCACAATGCTACAATATTTTATAAATAAGTATATACTGTTTGCTCTATATTTGTTTATTTTAGACTGTTAGCTACAATTTTTTGATTCAAAGTTAGAGCTGATGTCTCCTGCTATACTATATAATCACATATTATATCTAATAAAGCCAATCATCACAGCTAAGAAAAAAGGGGGAGGAAATAAATAGATAAGATTTACTTGTATGCTGAAGAAATTAAAAGACAAATAAAACAACTGAGTCTTCGAATTGATAAATCTCTTTTAGAATTGAAAGTTTATGAACATCACCTCTACTTCTACCGATATGTTAATTAGAAACTGGGTATTTTCGGGGGGGGGGTGTTTTTTAGGGAATGTGGTAAAATCTTTCAAACACTTTAGTTGGGCAAGTGGAAATCAAATGCTTAAGGGGGTTTCCTAGCGCAAAGCAATTGTTGATCAAGATAGATTAACAGGCTTTGCTTTATAGAGCATCCCAAGTATAACCTTGTGTTTTCTTTCTGATAACATAAAATGATATAGTCTTTTTCCGATTGGATTATGCATATTAGTAATATTATCTTTGATTTCTGAATATGCAACTATTTGCGAAAAAAAAAAAAATATAATTGAAAAGCAACCACAGGATATAATAAATGGGTTTCTATAAGAAAAAAAAGTTTTCAAGTGTAATAAATATGCAGATTCGCTTATTTCGAAAATTATTTAATTAAATAATAAGGGGATTGGTGATTCTATTACAACTCCTTCTTGTCTTCGACGACGATAGGCTTATCTTGAGTAGGTGCGATACCAAGAGCCTTCAATCTCTCTACTAAACTGGGGTGAGAATGATTCCAAGCAGAATACCAAGGATCAACGTTGAATCCACCAAGGTTTTTGACGCTCAATTTGATTAAAGCACTACGCAAAGTTGAAGCATAACCTAATTTGAGAGCATAAGCATCAGCTTCATACTCATTCTTGCGTTGATAAACATGTTGCAAAAATCCAATGACACTTTCGATGGGAGAATAGATGAATTGGAACAACAAGAAGCCAATTAAAGTAGGCATAGTAGTGAATCCAAAATCTTGATAAAGTTGTCTGTTATGAATAAAGAAGGAGAATAACCAAAAGATAGTTAATAAGTAAACTTGATTAACAGCAAGCAATTTAAGAGTATGGCCCATCTTCCAATGGCCAAGTTCATGGGCTAAAACTGCACAAATCTCATCAGTATTGGAGTGATCAATTAAAGTATCGTACAATACAATATGCTTGTTCTTTCCAAAACCATAAAAATAGGCATTGGAATGACCAGAACGCTTTGATCCATCAATGACATATAGTTTTTTGAGAGGAAAACTGATTCGAGCTGCTAATTCTTCGATACGAGTTCTTAATTCACCATCTTCCATAGGAGTTAATTTGTTGAACATAGGTTGGATGTAAGTGGGATATACAGTAATAATGAAGAGTTGAAAAACGATGCTATATAATTTGAAATTATGAATCTCTGTCTACCTTTCTTATAAATTTCCAACTTACACAATCAACCAAACATAAAAGTAGAAGTTATCGCCAGTAGACTTGATAATCCATAAAAATGCTGACATGAAAGGAAACATAAGCACTGCCATAATAAGCTGAGATTTCAAAAGATCAGCAAAATATAATCCAAGTGTTTGGTTATTGAATCCATGACGTTGTTCAATAACAAAGGTGGAATAAAGACTGAAAGGCATTGATGTAATGGTTGAGATCAGAGTAAACAAAGTGAGGAATACAAGTGATTGAAGAATCTAGATATTGATTTAATCAGTTAAATTACGCTAGGATTTTATCAACTACCAATTAACAAACCTCATACTCAGTATCGTAGCCAGAAACCTTGTATAAGATTTGTCCAGAAATATCCCAAATCTTGGGAAGTGCATCATAATGAAGCATCAAGACAGTTTCAATTTGCTTATAAAGACCTTCAACAAAACCAAATCTAGACTTATCATAATTATATACTTGTGCCTTTTTAAAATCTTCTTCGGTAACAATATCAGCAAGTTCACTGGGACGGTTGGGCATCAGGTAACGAGTGTATTGACGGTAGCTAAAATAGTTTTAAAATACAAGTACCAATCTGATATACATTGAACTTACTTGAGGTACTGCTCGAAAACATAAACAATGCATGAGAAACCCAATACAAATTGCTTGTAATCTACTTTATCCAATTGAACCAATATATCGTCCATTTTATATTATAACATAGACTTGAAAGAAGGGAAGAATAATCTGAAGGTACTGACGCGTAGATGCCTTAGTGTTTGGCAACTTAATTATGTGTGACTCGATTGGATAAAGCTCAACTGTGATTATAACTTACATCATTACACAAAAGATACACATGAATAATTTCCCCTTTCCAATAATAAACATGACAGAAAATTCGAGTGTATTTGGTCTTCGACATCAAGTAAGTTAGCATAATAAAACAAGATCAAAAATTAAGCAGTTATCTATAATTTAAGGCAAGATGTTTAACTCCAGTGACAAGTAGCACCGAACAAAGTAAATTTCTTGCAGGCACAGTTGGAGCAAAGGACAACGTGGTATGCCTAATAGAATATGACGATGATGAAACAACAATTACCCCTACAATGTACAATCATCCCGAGGAAGTATGGGATATTGTATCTTGTCCAACAGATGAACATTTACTATTCACTAGCCATAGTCCAGTTTCTGGAAATCCTTCGAATAGAAAAGCAACATTATGGCGAAAGCCAGATATTACAAAAGGATTAGGTAGTGATCAACGTTATGACCTAACTCCATTGGTGACGCTTGAACAAGAAGGCATAAGAAAGTAAGAAGTGCATAATACAGTAGTTTAATTGACCGAATCACTGATTCATTTTTAGAGTTTTATGGGATCCAAAAGAACAAAGCCAGCAAATTATATCAATAGACGCTAATAAAATATACCTTTCATCAATACATGATGCCGAATGCCAGGTAATTTGAAGGATAAAGATAAATTGGGACTGACTAAAAACAGATAATTTAGACTTCACTTACAATGGACATATCATCAACATTTTCATCAGATAATAATTCACCCTCATTAAGACAACTTCAAAATGCTGTATGGAATCCACATCAACCAGAAATAATTACTGTAAGTGATCGCACATTATCAGGCTGGGATTTAAGGTCAGGAAAGAGTAGTTTCAGTCGAGCAGATACGCACAAAAGCACAATTCGTGCTGTTGATTACAATCCCAACAAGCCTTATTGTGTAGTAACAGGTGGTGATGATGCGATGGTCAATATATGGGATGTACGACAAATATCACAGCCTATGATGGTTGTAGAAGGACATTCACATTGGATTTGGTCTGTTGCATTTAATTACCTGCAAGATCAATTGTTGCTTACATCTGGATCAGATACATTAGTAAATTTACATAATGTTGTGTCTGTTTCCTCTGCTTCTTATTTGGATAGTTCGAGTGAAGATGAAGATGGCACTCAAGAAGATGATTATGAAAGAAACACGTAGGTTTTATTATGATAAAATGCTTCAATTGCGCTAAATACATTTCTACTGTTAATTAGTGTAAAACCCACAGATGGTCTTATTTGTACGTATGATCAACATGAGGATAGTGTTTATAAAGTCGCTTGGAGTCCTGCAGATACTTGGACATTTGCTTCTATATCTTATGCTGGGAGAGTTGTTATAAGCCAAGTTCCTACCAGTGAAAAATTCAAGATCTTGGGTGTATAATAAAAAATGGTGGCACGCTGTTGTAGCATCAGTTTTTGAAGATTTTTTTAGAATATTAGTATACATAATTTATCAAGAGGCAGGATGCTACATAATGTTGGTCTAGAGTGCTCTTTATTACCATGTTTTTTGCTTGAGGTTTAATGTAATTCACAGTATTTAAAAAAGTAGTAGTTTCAGAACGCTACTGAAATTAAGTCATTATGCTTTCAAACGATTTTCAAAAGATAAAAAAAAACAAAATCAAGAGCAACATTTCTGATACGGAATGGCCACCAAAAGCAACTCTTTCTTGTGGTACTTTTTGTTTGTTTAGTTATAGTATTAAATGAAAATATAGCTATCACATTGCTGATTCAAAATTTAAGAATCTGTAAATTAAGCCTACTATCTTTGATTGTTTTCATGCCAATTTGATTGAGATACTATTATAAGGGGTTTTAAGAAACATCGAAATACTAAACGAAGCCTTAAATGTGCTTGTATTTCTCAAAAACTAGCAAATATAGCACTGCCTTTGTAACAACTTGATTCATATCATTTGTTAATTCAAAAATATGTCGATACCTTGATTCTCACTCCTTTTTTAACTATGATTTGCTTGAAAAAAAAAAAAAAAAAAAAAAAAAAAAAAAAAAAAAAAAGGGAGGCCCCGGCTTAAGCGAAGCCTATTGCGAGCCACCCAAAATCAAAAAATTATGCGCTCGATATGTCTTGATAGCCATACCGCAGGAGTAAACCAAGACTCCTGCCATATTAGCCTCCCCAAAGGAAGGGTACAATGGCACGCCCTTTTTTAAAGGTCACAAGAATCAACTGCTGTGCGATACAATTATCTTTATTGCTAATATCATCGACTTGTGGGAATCTTTATTATGGGTTGCACCTCTCTAAATAAAGCAATCCAGGCTTATGACTGGACATATGTTGGCGAAGGCAATCAGAATCTAGTAGTAAGATACACGGGTTCAGATGAATCATTTGTAAGTGACATTGGCCCTAATAGTAATATATGTTTTAACTCAAATTGTAGGTTGGAAAAGTATTGCGTGTTCTCAAAAGTAATTGCAAAAACCAGCATGTTGATAAACAAACATTGCTTTCTAAAAAAGATTTTGTGGATAGAATAATTCGACCATTATTAGGGGAAGAATATGTATTGAGCTTGGTAAGAAAATCAATTCTGTAAAAAAGCAATAGATTACTAATAATTGAATGTACATAAAAGCAACCTATTTCCACCTCTGAAATTTTTTTGCATCAATTGGCAACAATCATTCAGCCTGCTCGACCATTAGCACGCCTTGGAACTGAAATTATTACAAATGCTCCTATTTCTTTTATTATGGCTGATTTAACACAAATGTGGCCTAATAGCCCTACGCTCACTTTTGAATTGAAGGTACGTTATCTACTGGCAATTTAATTATGCTAATCAAATATATTAGCCTAAATGGGGGTTTAAGCCTTCTTCTACTGCTGTACATAAAATCAAAACTCAATATTGTCGATATTGTATGCATTCTCATTTTCGAAAGACAAAATTAAATGGATACTGTCCCTTGGACCTGTACTCAGACACTTCATCTTTACTGTGTAATGCAGTTGACATACTATTAAAAAAGGCACCTTTAGAAAAGACACTTAGAGTATTCATCAATGGAAAATTTACCTCTTTAAACAATGCTGATCCAGATACTGAATACAAATCAGTATTGCAAATTGACTCACAGGATGAATTGCTCCCAAGAATTTTAGAGGCTATTTTAATACAAGATCCAATATTGCGTAAACTGAAAACATTACAGGCAGATTTTGATGAACTGGATGTGGAAAAAATAATGCCACTTTACCAGCAACTAGGAAACATAGATACGGATAATGATTTATTTGCAAAAGTTGTTGATAAGTATAAAAAACAACAACAAGGTAGCAATGCCCCTAAAACAGATTTACAGAGAATGCTTGAATATGTGCTATCTATGACTTTTAAAGACTGCTCGCTTATGATTAATGTAATACCAAAAAGAAACAAAACTTTAAATCACAAGTTTATTGCCCTCAGAAATGGGCTTATATTCTATTATGACATAAAAGTCATCGATACTGATTTAAAAAAAGTAGATAAAATACCTTACTGGTATGAATTAGATCAAATAATTGTTAAACATGCAATAGAAACCTGCTTTACGAAAGAAAGGGCATGCTAGCAAGTAAATAAAACTATATTACTCACAATATTATCTGCATTATGTCTAAAAAATTTATAACGTGTCTATACTATATTTTTGACCAGTATATCAATTGCCCATAGATGTGAGATACATATTTTTGTTGAAGATTTGACATAATAAGACCAGAATAATGGGCAAAAAAATCGAGACCCGTCTGAAACCCATTTGAACTGCGGTTAAGACATACAGTAGTACAATATCTGTTTATTTTGTATCATAACTACTGCAGTAAAAAAGGGTTAGTTTTATAAAAAAAAAAAAAAAAAAGCTTAAACGAGGTACTGCTTAGATTCTTCTTTGTTAAATCATGGATAATGTACAATAAAATGCTATTTCTACTTCTCTAAATATACTGTTTATGTGTTTAGTTACTATTATTGATATTATTTGGCAGTTGTCTTGTCAATTGTTAGTTATTCCGTAAGTTTGGATATTTTGTTGAACTACTGGGTTATTGATTTATTTAATCTAAAACAGCCTTTTAATCTGATTTTGACATTCTTAGTTGTCAAACATGCGTTCAGAACGGCCCTCTTACTTGTTTTATTTGATTCGCATGTATTTTAGGGTTTTTTACTTAATCTCATTGTGAATACCCTTGATATCTTTGATATTTTAGAATACCCCTTGGTTATTAATGCTTTAGATATTCATAATCTTTTATCCAGATTGCATGGGATAGTTTCAAATGAGATGACTTTTAATTTATTATGTGATTATGTGGGCAAATACTACTACCTAGCTCAGTGCAATCTACAATGCTCCAAATTATAGAAACTACTTTACAGATTTTCCAGCAGGTTGTTTCATTGTTAAGTAACTGGCTCTTGCTGTCTGTAACAAAAGGAGAAAATAAGGGCTTTAAAAAGTATATTATTACTGAAACATAGAATATTAATACTGTACATATTATACATATACATATACATATACATATTGTTTACCAATTAATAACAGTTTCTACCGCCCCTTCTAATGTATTATAATATTTATTTATTATTAGTAATGGTATCACAAAGATCTAATAATTACTACTGTTGTATATAAATCCTTATTTAATCCATTTTGATAAGAGGTACTTTTGAAATTTAACCCAATTTACAGAGTCTTGATGTATATTGATAAATCATAAACAAAAGGTAATATCTTCTTGTTTTAATTATACAGTTACAGAATTGGTGCATCACTCATTCTGTATTAATTGAAGTTTTTAAGTATTGACTCAAATCTGAATTCATATACGACACTCAGAATTGC
Source organism: Mucor plumbeus (assembly GCA_016758945.1). Classification (NCBI taxonomy): domain Eukaryota; kingdom Fungi; phylum Mucoromycota; class Mucoromycetes; order Mucorales; family Mucoraceae; genus Mucor; species Mucor plumbeus. Next base: position 100,649 of record JAEPRC010000052.1, read on the forward strand.
AAGATTTTTGTTTCTCGAGTTGCTTTCATAAGAATGAAGAAATAGAAGAGACTCCCAGTTTTTTCAGATATGATCTATCAGAACTAAAAATTTCCAAATTAACAGTGCAGTGGAATTACATACTAGAAGCTTGATAATCATAAAATAACTTAATTTACAAGTATCACTCACAGAGTTCATGCCACTTGAAATATTAAAATGCAGCAATAATAAAGAGATACTCAAAGTGAACACAATAATAAACGCATGCGAAAATACAAAATACTTTTGAACCAATACATGTCGTGTGAACGATTAGCACCCTTGATTACAGTGCAATCGATTACACAAATGACATATATACCAAGAAGTATTTTACCTAATTCAATAAATAAAATATCAAAGATATTGGGTTTAGTCAACTATTCCCCTGTGTCATAGTTTACCAATGAATAAGATTTCAAGCACACATTAGAATTCACATCTTAAAATCAAGGTTACCTAAATAGATATAGCCAATAGCTCCCAAAAGGCCCACATTGTCGCACTTGACATATAACCCTTTATAGTCGATGCTTCGCATGATTTATCCTTTCAATATAATATTAGTAACAACAACTCAAAATTAGAAGATTACTCCATTCAAGTCTGATGGTATACAAGTTCTCTAAATCACTATAAATACCCTCATACTT
>JAEPRC010000053.1:0-101183 GCA_016758945.1 Mucor plumbeus
ACACTGATATTAAATGTGATATCTTCTTGAATGTAATCCCAAAATAAACACTTCAAAATAATTCACTAACAATTCACCTGGGTGAATTATATATTATATGTGAATTACGATTTTCTGCCTAGTGCTAGTCAAATTATTGAAAAGTATTTATAATGTAAAGTGTGAATAACAGTGTACAGTTTAGTTTACATATAAGCCAGCAATAAGTCAGCAATAATTCACAAATAATTCGCAAATAATTCACTGATGTTGATATTTATTAATTCGTTCGCCTTCAAAAATAGGCCATTCCATATTTTAACTGGGTACTGATATTAAATGCGATATTTTCTTGAATGTAATCCCGAAATAAAAACTTCAAAATAATTCACATACAATTCACCTAGGTGAATTGTATGTGAATTATGATTTTCTGCTTAGCGAAAGATAAACTGTCTTTTATATATAATATTGAACTTTCGCATTGTTATAGTGGTACATCAATTTATCTAACGTATAAGTAATGTAATTGAACCAACCTTCATAAAATACCAACAATGTTCGCCATCCACCAATTGTACGCAAATGTTAGAATTTATCATGGCATCAACTGCTTTTTTTTTAAAAAACAGTAGTAGCGTCTCAAACTATAAATTAATTACAGACAGTATAATTAGTTTTAATAATGAAATTTATCATGTGTATTTTTTAAAACAATAAAATAAAGATAAGGTATATCACTTACAGTTTACAGTTAGTGATGCGCAAGCATTTACTGTAGTTATCATTAGATATATGCGATAAGACGATAAGACCTAATGGACATGAGTTTATTAGAAATAATACTATAAATGATTATTAATTGATAAATGTGTAGAGATGTAATATATATGCTTCAGCGATAATATTTCTATAAGCTATATTTCATTATTGTTGGTTCCTGATAGATAGGAACCAGTTACGGAACAACGAAACTTCCTAAATCTGTCAAAGTTTTTCTAATTTGGAATGTTGTAATTCATGTTGCATCCACAGTTTCGTGTAGTTATCTCGGTTAAGATTATGGCACAGTTTAGTAGGACATGTTCTGTATTGCTGTGTTGCTGTGTAATATGTTATAAAGCTCAGTTAATATCGTGTAATATGGAATTATGGTATCACATAGGTTTGATTGGATATATAAATATGTACTTATTTAGAGTAGTCTTAATTAAAGAAGTTTGGATATAAAAGAGATGCTTTCCATCTTATAATAAAGTTCTTCAGTTTTTGTGTGTGATTTAATTTGACCAGTTCCTTTATTAAATTATACATTTTTTCTTGCAACAATATTTATCTCAAATCTTGTGGCAATTCAACTCAGTAATTTTGAAAAAAAAAGCTTATAGTTAACCAAGTAAAAGGAATTTATATTTTAAATTACTATTTTCTAGCTTTTCATTAACTGGCTGTTTGGGAAAGGTCTGAAATGCTCTTATTATTAATAAACCTGTTGATGATAGTCTCATTTGAGCACATCCATGTGCTACAAAAACGTAATTAAAAAAGCAGAAATGGGAAATACGATTATACCTCTTCTAAGTTTATTAAAAGTAAAGCAAGGATTCATCAGTTCGAAGGATCATTGTGGTATCTATATTAACTGTCTAATTCAATTTACAAATGCAGTAATTTGATGTTCTCTATGTCAAAGCTGATGGGAAAAGGGATCAGCAATTATTAATTCAAGTTGTACAATCGTCTATAAATGTATATGGTGTTTTAAATTGTAGTTAAGTTTCTATAATTCATGTTCCTGATTCTCACACCAGGTTTATGTTATTAATTACTAATTCAATTCTGATGTGTGAAAGACTGCCAGTAGTTCACATCACCACCATGTACTCTGAAAGCATACAGGAGGTTAGAGTGCGTTTGTTAGAATACGTTTTTTTGCAACGTTGCCCTAAAGACTGTGCCAAAAATTCCTTCGAAGAGTAAATTTACTAAATATCAAGCTCGAATTACGTGACCTAAATTATTAAACTCCGTTTTATGCGGACTGTATCTTAAAATACCGAGAAAGTTGCCACAAAATTTACTTTTTAGTTAATAACTCTTGCAATTTTAAAGCAAACTCAAGGAGTAATATCTCAAAGCAAATATATAAAGGGGACACATAAATATAGCAAGAATTCCAATTAAACGCATATGTTATTTATAAAGCTATTTCCATTAAAAGCGTGCAGAAACGCAACTTCAATGAACTGTAACTCGAGATAGCAACCACTTAAGCATAAACTTTATAAGCCAAAAATGATTCTCTCATTTAGTTTTATTAATTTTTACCATAAAATCAATTTCAAAAATCATGAAATTTTCCCTTGTATACCCTAGTTCAAAATTTAGGTTTTTCGAAGAAAGCTAATAACTCTATGAAAAATAGCGCTAAAGTGACGAATAATGCCTCAAATAAAAGGTACTATTTTGCTTTGTTTTCCTATATCACTAACATTAAAATTTAATTATAAAAGTGCTTTCAGAATCACTAAAAACTGGTTTTTATATTTTTAGTTTTTTTTCAAAATTTTTGGTGATAAAAGTTTTTAATAAATATATCATTAGATGTAGAATAAAATTTTAAATGAAGTTTATTTAGTAAAGTTAACCAAGTTACTATACACTTTCGATGACAATTTTGCATTTTTAAAATTTAGAATTGTTTTTGTCGATTTTTTCATCATCAGAAAAAAAATATTTTAAATCACCGCCACACCCTAGATGTATGAAAATCCAGAAAAATGCGTTAAAATTGTTATTTTTTGCAATGTATTGGTATGTAGGGGATGCTTAAATCAGAAAATATAGTAGTTACAAATGGAACAACTCATTATAAATTGAAACAAGGTAGTAAAATAGTTTTTCAATTCAAATATTTTAATTGAATTTATAAAAGTTTCTTGTAGAAGTATGTTTATGTGAGGATTAGGGAATTACATTTATTAAATTCAAGGTGAAAAAAATTCTTTAGTCATCTCTTCTTTATTTGTATTTCATATCATTATAACTATGCAATATGTTGCATGACGGCAGTGAATTTTTTTAAATTCACACAATACCTTTTTTTTTGCCGTGGTTGGTGTAGTATAATTACAAATCTTTTATACATTTTTTTTTTCAAATAAAATTTTCTTTCTTATAATAAATAGCAATAGCTAATTACAATTAATCAAGCAAAAGGAATTTATAGTTGAGACTACTATTTTCTAACTTTTCATTAATTGACTTTTCAGTCAATGACTGAGATGCTTTCATATAAGCGCATCCATGTGCTCTGAGAGCATCCAGGAGGCCATAATATATGTACTTATATTCTAGTATTAACCCTTTAATTTTAGGACATACATCAATGATAATAGAGGGCCGGAACACTGTTTTTCTAAATTTGACGGAAATTGACACAATATTAAGCGAGAAATTCGAAATCCTTCTGAAAACCATCAAAAACCTGCCTTTTACAACTGTAGATATATCTTAATGATTAAAGCAGTAATTTTGTATTTCATCTAAACATCTCGTGATCTGACGAGCGCAACTTGTAAGTATAGGTAGTAGTTAGTAAAACCTTTAAATTTTTTCAACTTTGTGCTAGTGTAGTGTTGCTTTTTTGAGCATATCGTAAGAAGCAAAATAAACAAGTTTGTTTTAGGATAATAAGCCATATCATATCTAAAGTTATATCTTTTCGAAAACATATAGTCAAAAAGAATCAGGCAGTTTATTAGTTTTCTAACTGCTATGTGTAAAAATTTGTAGCTAAATTAGATGTGTTTGAATTAGGACAATTTCAAAAATGTGATATATAATGTGCATGCTTAAGTGCTAAAAGTGCAACAATCACAGTATGGAATGTAGTGTTTATTTATTCAAAAGGCCAAGAAGTGTAACCTTGAAAATTGAGAGAGATACTCAGCTTTGTCACAGATGACTTTTAAATGGCAAATCCAAGATTTCCATGTACGCACAACAAACAATTAAACAAACGGCATTATCACTGCTCAGCAATTGCCCTTTTTTTTTTTTTTTTTTTTTTTCACTTGCATCACTTTTTTTCTATAATTTAAATGAAGAACAACAACGGCAATCTTGAGGAAGAACCTCCAAGTTATGATCATGCTTTCCAATCTAATATTGATCCAGATAATCAAGTATACCGTCTTGGAAAGTACCGTGATGCTTCATTCGATTCATTTGAACGAGGCGAGATGTTCGTACAAGCATTTTCAAACCAAATAGATGCCTTTCCTATTATGCAAGCGCAAGAAGTTGGCCAAAGAGGCTTTCTCAATACCATACAAATTGATACCAATATTCAAAACAATCAATTATTCAAGCATATCAAAGCAAATTTACAAAACCCTGCCTATGTAGTTGAGCAGCCTGATAACGTACGATTCTGGCCAGCATTTCGTCCTAATTGTGGACCTTTGGAGGATTTTGATGCTACAGCTTTAGCATCGCATCCATTTTTAAAGATTGCCGAGTATAATGGTCAGAATCAATATGAAAATCAAACCATGACACAGCATTACTTTGAGATCACTGTGCAACAAGCAGGGCCGGATGTTGTTATGGCTATTGGTCTTTGTACAAGACCTTTTCCTATTTTTCGTATGCCAGGATGGAATAAATTTTCTGTAGGATACCATAGTGATGATGGACATAAATTTTGTGACGATGCTACAGGTGGTCAACCATTTGGTCCTAGTTGGACTGTAGGAGACACTGTAGGGTGTTTATATTCTCCTGAAACGGGTAATGTTACTTTTACTCTCAATGGTATTATCGCTGGACAAGCTTTCTCGGGACTGGTACGCCACCACTATTTCCCAAGTATAGGAGCTGATGGGCCAGCACAAATACAAGTTAATTTTGGTAGACAACCTTTTAAATATTCTATTGAAAATTGGGCAGGACAATATATCTAATTTGATAAAGCATTTCATTATGATTTTTTTTAATAAAAAGATATCACAAGAGATAAAGAGAGGGGTGATCAAATTAAAGTATATATATTATATATATACATAAAAAAAAAAGAGAGATGCTTGTTGCAACAAAAGATATTTATATATAAATGAAAAATAGTGTCTTTGATATTGTAGTAGTGAAAAGATTACAATGGAATAGTCAAAAGTATTGATATAATTGTGTCGGTTTTGAATGTTTGTAATGTGGTAGAATCTGAGTGTGTGTGAGTGAGTTACGATTCACAAATCCAATGCATAATGCTTTAGCACAAAAAAATAACCAGATTTACTGTTGTTTAGCAGTGTCTTTATCCGACTCTGAAACCAAGGGACTCTCCTTAACAGGACTAGAGCCAGGTAATGAAATAGGATTGGAATGAGGAATGGTATCAGGCGAAGGATGTTCTGATCCTATTGCCAAAGGTTCTTTTCCGGCTTTAGAGAGTGCATAATCACCAGAATCGAAGTATTTACGTTCCTGTTCAATATTATTTATTAAACACATTTCAAATAATATCAAATGTTACAAGTACCTTCAACTTGTGACCCAAAAGATCTTTACGATCAGGAAGTTTACCATACATACGGAATAACTTTCTTTCCTCTTCACTTAATTGCTATAAAATGTGTGTGAGTGTGTGTGTGAGAAATTAATATTATTTATTATAAACACGTATTCGAAAGTCGAAAAAAAAGACAAGGTTTTCCATCAATAATTTTTTCAATACTTACACTAACATCGACCTTATTTTGCTGGGCAGGATTCATTTTCTAAAGTATGATACTGTGAATGGATAAAATGATGAACAGTAGTTAAAATAAAAGAAAAGATTAGACAAAAAAAAAAAAAACCTACACCTAACCAAAGAAATACTTTCTTGTTGCGGTTTCTCAACAACGGGAAAGTGACGTAGATTACAAAGGTTCAACTGTTTAGCTGTCAAAACTAAACGCAATGGAAAAATGTATTCCTCGAGCTATGAGTTTGACAAGGTATAATTATACATAAACATAATTGAATGTTAACGGTTGCTAGGCAATATTCGATATGAGCAAATGCAGATCAGAAACCTAAAATTTTAACATGAAATGTATCAAAAGAAACCTGTCTAATGATTTCATTTATTTTTCTCGGAAAAGAATAGTGATAGAAATGTAGCATATTGCTTAGAAACAAAGAAAGAAAAAAAAAAGTAAATGTACAGAAATATATGATGAAAAAGGGTACAGAATGAGATAATTTAATAGACAGTAGACATGTGGAATGTTGATTCTTCAAAATCCTTGATTTGTTGATCATGAAGTCTGTGATGGCGAGCACCACTGTGAAGTCTGGTAGCATAAGCACCAACAACAGATGCGAAATAGATCTAGTTTTGATAAAGTTAGAATATAATACATTTTTTAATCACAATGACCTTTTTTTTTTTTTTTTTTTTTTTTTTTTTTTTTTTTTACCTGAACAACTTGCACAACAAAGATGATAGCACCCCATAAAATAATTAGCATTTTAATTGATTGCTCACAATCCTCAGCAGATGTTGCATGTGCATTCATGGTATCTGGATATTTGACGGGTGAATAATAACTGTTTGTAGAGATTGTAGTTGGAACAAGACCAATTTGTGAATTTCCAAATCCAACAACGCCAGATCGAATACATGTATTAATCATGTTTTGTCGGTAAACAATCATCAAGGCCAAGGAAATAATGTATTTCAAAAAGGATAATGAGCAGCATATCCAAACAACAATACTGAAGAATCTGGCGGATTTTCTCTGAGCCTAATTTTGTAACAAGATTAATAACAAATTCTATAAGTATAAATAATTGATAACCATACAAATGTTGACCCAATGATACCAGATAAACCGCCAACAAATACTGAAACTGTAAATAATAAATTGATATAATACCACGCTTTTGCTGTTTGTCCGGAATATACGATGATTGCTATATATTGAAACCGTGGTCAGTAAAGATTTTTATTCTTTTAGTACAACAAAACATACAATTAACACCAAGAAATCCAGTAACAGCGTCAAACAAGTAAGCAACCTATTATGCTGATTAGCTAAAATATCCTATTACTGATTATTAAATGTCAACTTACAAAGAACCAAAGAGCAATGATAAATGTGCCCATACGAAGTGGTATAAAGCAACAGCACTTTTCTAAAGCCAATCCCATATTATTAACGATATTACAATTTTTTTTTTTTTAAAAAAAAATAGATAATAAAAGATAGGGGTGGAAAAAGGGAGGTATATGTATTCACCTATTTTTGTTCTAGGTCAATCAAAGCGGAGTGAACCTAAGAAATGATATTTTTGACTCTTCAAAGTCAGTACTAATTACTAAATTAGCCTTTTATACTTGTAAATCAATTCTGGGGGGTAAAAGATATGCAATTTGTTAGACATTGATTGACAATGCCTCGGATGTTTCATAATGTAATTACTTTTAAATACAACATAATATGTAACGCTTTCAATTTTTTCAGTGTTTAATATTTAAATCTAATATTCTATACATTAGTGAAAGTGAAAGAAATTCGTATAAAGATTTGATATCAATGGTTTTCCTCATAATCTGGTCATTAAACTCGGCTGAGAATTTATTGCACGAGTAACGCTGTAAACTGCTTCATTTACTGTTTATGACCAAATATATATATCCATATTTTAAAAAAAAATTTGGTAATATTTTAGACATTACGTATTTGATGATAAAACTTTACGAGTAAATTTTTTATTTGTAATTTGTAGATTAACAATCCTTTGAAGGTGAAAGATTGCATTCAGTGTTTCAGATTTTGTCGGTATTTTAACTGTTGCTAGCTGATGATGCAGTGTATAACAGTTTCCCAAAGCTACTGACCACTCCAAAAATCCACCATCATCACAAAATAAGGAAAAAAAAAGTCTAAGTAATGCAAATTCTCTGAAAAAATACGATGATAGATATAACTTTTATATTTTATTGAATTTCAATGCATGAAAAATCTTTAAAGTTTAATGAGCTACGTTTAGTTGATGAAAATTACATATAAAAATCAACAAGCAACCAAAGCTAGCATATACATATTCAATCATTTAACAGACATTTAATAAAAAAGACATTGTGAGACCTTTTTACTAGCTTGTGATTACAATTGTGTTACATTTCATGTATTAAAGACAATCAAAAAACTTTGATTTAACATTTATGCATTCCTTGAACACCAGTGACTTGTATGTAGTTCTTGAACCTCGGCGCAAAAAAAGAAGAACTTTTTCTCTTGCATGTCTGTTGCACAGTAATTTTGAAAACTGATCATATATGACACTTGATATAAATACTACCAAAAAACTAAAACCAAAACGCAATCGAAAGTTACCTCGGCGTGAGATTCTCGATGCAGACTTTGTTGCACCTTCTTCCAATCGTGCCATTGACGATCTTTTACTTGACCGAACACCTTCACAACACGACCGAGTTATTTTATCAGAGTTATGGGGAGGAAACGCTGCAAATATCGATAAAAATAGAATGCCGGCTGTCAGTATTGGAAAACCAAAAAGGTCCTTGAATAACGATAGCTCCACAAAACCAAAAACCTACAAAGATATGCTTCAAGAAAAGCACAAGGATGATTGGGAAATGGATTTAAGTAATTTAACATTTGTTCCTTCAACAGCCAAAGGGAAGCATATTCGTTCACAAGATAAAAGTACTACACCACCTGCTGCTAGAACCTCGGAGAAAAATGTTTCTGAAGAAAATACCCATAATTCAGCTGAATTAGATGATATAGATAAAAAAGAAAATGCTATTGATCACAAGCTTGAAGAAACAGATAATAAAACCACAGACAAACCATCACAAATCGAATGTTTAGATGCAGGAAATCATAAAGAGCTTGATGCAAGTGTTAATTTGACTGAAGATAATAGTACATACATCGACAGCATAGAACAAATGCCTAATTTAATTGATAAAAAAGAACTCAAAAGCACTGAAAGCGCCTCAGGTGTGGAGATAACACTACAAGATACCAATAATATAGATGTAGAGAATCATACTCAATCTGAAATAAGCCAAATTTCATTAGACAAACACGATAAGGTAGCAGAAAGAACTGAAGATATGAGCGAAACTTCAACAGATATCACTATCATTGAATGTATAACAGACGAGGATGAAATAGATGATTATGGTGATCTTGATCGTTATAGCGAATGCGCAGTGGATCAAAATTTATTAGAAAAATTGCAAGAATTGCCTGTCATTGACAGAAATTCAGGAGATTTAATAGAAACCGAAAAATCACCAACAATCGACCAGGAAACGCCATCAAAAGAGGAAATTATTCAGGAACAAACTACTGAAACATGCAGTAACTCAAAAGATAATATTGATCAATTGTTGGTTCCAGAAGAGGCTTGTGCTGATGTCAGTGATGAAAATGATCGTCATCAAACTAAACTAAAACATTTGGAAGTTCAACCAATAGATTTAATATCTTCCAACACAAACATAAGCTCATTATCAAAGGAAGAAAACGAAGAAGAACTCAAAGACAATATACCACTCAACAAAATAACAGAAATGTCTCTTAATGATGATGATGATGAAGAAGAAGAAGAAGAAGAGGATCAACAACCATATTTCATATTTATAACTCCGGCTTCACGGAATTTGTCTCCTTCAGCGTCGAAATCCCGATTTAGCAGAAAGATTAATGATAAGATGTTTAAAGAGCATGTCCAAGAAGAAAAGCCACTATTAAATTTAGATCCACCAACTTCTATTACAAAGAACAACCTAAACACAAAACAAAAAATCATTGAAAGATGGCAACGAAACCAAAAGAAACATGGAATACTGGAAGTTTTGAAAAGTACTAACGCTCTAGATTGGGTTGAAAATAGTAAAGATGATTGTCGAAAAAAAGAGTTTGGCTATGCAAGAAAGCGGCAGCTAGAATCAAAGCTTGAGCAGCCATTTATCATAAAAAAACGTATTAAAAATTGTTGGTTTTCTGAAGGATAAATAAAGTTGCTTTTTTTTTTTTTTTTTTTTTTGAAGCGTGGGGATCACACAAGGATCAGAGGAATTTTTAGATGTAAATTTTTTTTTGCTTAATACACATATGGAAAACATTTGTAATAAATAAAAAATACCAACCAATGAATTTAAGGCTCAAGTTATGAGCAATAGAGGGTTAACCAATCACTTGATGGACATCTTGTATCTAAAAATTGGTTATAAATAAGGGAGGGGGTGGTCAAACTTGTTTTCCTTTTCCTTTTTTCTTTTTAACCCTTTCAACTACTTTTTTTAAACACTATTCCACCTTTTTTCTCCACTGTTTAAAAATGGTTGCCTTTTAAATCTCTTGTTGTTCCCCCTCTTTGTTATTTGAATCAATTTTATTTTTTGTTAAATATTGATTAATTTGTTAAATTTGTTAAATATGCTTTTTGATTGTCCCCCAAAAATGCTGCTCTTCAACCCTCGTCCCAGCAAGCCTTTTTTCTCTTATACTACAGACGAACCATCTACCTGCAATAGAAAGAAAACTAATTATAATCCCAATTACCCAATCTGAAAATAGAAACCAAAAAAAACCATGACTACACCATTTAATCCCAACTTTTTTGCTGGTGGCTATACTAGCCCCATCACTCCCATGACTCAGCAAGATCAAGCTTTTGCTCAAGTCTTTAACTCTACTACTACTACTGTCGCTAACTCCAATTCTCCATCTATGGATGATTGGTTTGCTCCAATTCCTTCCAATTCCAATGATTTATTCTTAAAACAACATTCTGATGCTTTCCAAGACATACTTCAGTTATTACCTATTTCTCCTCCTTTAACTGCAAGTCCTGCTTCTGATCAAGAAAATGATGTTGTCTCTGCAGAGGCTTTGGTTGCTCTTTTTCCTGATATCTTGAATACAAATGTCACTACTCAGCCTTCTACCCCAAGACCTGTTCAAGTACAAACTCAGCAACCTCGTCGTTTAGCTCCTGTTGCACCTAAGCCTGCTCCAGTTGCTATCATGCCAAAGACAGCTATCCCTATTGCTCCTCGTCCAGGTGGAACTGTCTTTACGCCCAACATGAATTCAATGAAGCGTAAGATTGAAAACCAACAAGACAATGATGAAGCTGCTCAAAAGCGTCAAAAGAATACTGATGCTGCTCGTCGTTCTCGTCTCAAGAAAATAGTCAAGATGGAAACATTGGAGAAGCAAGTTACAGAGTTAGAGAGTGATAATTCCCGACTCACGACCCGTGTTGCCGTGCTCGAGTCGGAAAAAAGTGCTCTTATATCTAAAGACGTAGGTCTTGAAGATCGTATTCGTGTCCTTGAAGCTCAATTAGCTGAAGCACATAGAGCTCTTACATCTAAATCTCAATAATTTTACTTTTTTTTTTTATTTTTATTTTATTATCACTATTACTTTTCTATCTTCCATATTATATTCAGATAATACTTTTTTTTTCTACCTTTCTTTCATAAATGCAATTACGTTTTACAATAAATATTCAATTTGAAAAATCTATAATGTAAACATGATACTCTAATCGCATCTACTTTATTAGATATCTAAATATCAATATCAGAAAAGAGATGCCATCACATCTTTTCTAAATTTGGAAGCCCGGCAGTTTTATTATCATATCAACTTTTTCGGATTTGGATGTCCAGCAGTTTGTTTTATTGCAGAAGCCTTGAGTTTTGGTTTAAAGTATATTTTATATAGTAAACTTAAAAAGTAACCTATATTATATACAATGCTTGCATGCCACAGTTCCTACATGAGTCGACTATATGCCAATTCTTAAAGCAATTGATAATAATTATAATATAGATAAATTTAGTTTGACACAGATGATTGTTCTTCTTAAACTTACTTTCAATGCATGTAATTTGCCCAATCAAGTATACTGTTGTAATGCTTGGATCATCGAGCTAAACTCATTATTGATGCTGAAGTAACGAAAATATAGAATGTAACGAGCTGTACTACACCGCCACGTTCGGATAACTTTTGACCTTCGCTTTGCTACGGTAAATTTATCCTTCACTAAAGCGGTGTACAGCTCGTAGAATATAATAATGGGCCTTCAAAGTTATATAATACAAGAATTTTATACTGTAATTGGTTTGAATTTCTTCACTACTCATATTCAGTGTTATGTACATCTTCTTTATGAGACAGATTGAATTGTCCTACTTACATAGTCAAATCAGCATATAGAATGTAGTGTATTTGAAATGATTGTTAAAATGATATAGAATATGAAATCGTCTATGATATACTTGTATACATTGAGCTCAGGATATAGTCCCATACATGTTGTGTTCAAACATTTCTGATGCTTTTTCTTTATTTCTCTGTCTCTCTCTCTTTTTTTTTAATTATATTTACCACTTTTTCACAAATACATTTTAATAAAGAAATATACTGCTCGCCTAAAAAAAAATATACGCTTCTTTCTTTCTATAAAATAAATTTAAAAAAATAAAACCAGCGCTATTGAAATATGTTCACTGTATATTATTAATCTCAGAAACGTGGTGACAAAATATCCGGTTTTTATTATGTTTAAACAGGGCATATCTTAAATCCCGTTAATTTAGGGGACATCCTGAGCTGTTCCAGATGCTTGTAAACCATCTTCAAAAGTGCCAAAAATTTGAAAATTCAATTTTTCATGTCAAAAATATCCTTTAAATATACATTCAAACCATTGGCAATAAATAAAAACTTAAGAGTTGATGTTTTATGCTTACATATTTATTTTTCGACTAAAACATTTTTATATTTAGAGAATTTTAAATACAATTTTTTATAACAATTTTCTTTTGTTTTTATATTACTTTATAGGGCTTAAATTTTTGTACATGCAAACATTTTTTAATTTTTACTTCCTTTGCAAAATAGCTTCAAAAATTTCGAAAAGAGAATACATCAAAGATGGCAAATTTGATCAAAGCTGAAAATAAATTCGTATAAAAAAATAAATTCCAATTTAAGCAGACAAAGTCCCAAAATTGAGAGTTTTTGTATTATCCAGACAGCACATCTAATATTAAATGCAGCACACTTTGACACATACAGTAGTTAATGAATAAATTATATTTTTATGTTGATGTGGCCAGAAGATTTATAAGCATCATACAATCTAGAACCGAGATTTTTGAAAAAAGATATATTTAAATCAGGTTATATATGAGAATTTATCCTAATATTACTACAATCTAGAGTTGATGTCCATGAAAAAGCTACAAAAGATTTGAATCTGGTAAGTAGCACAAATTAGGTAAATTATATCACATTTACTAATATGGTAATTATTATACTCGCAAGATTCAAGTTTTCAACTATTGCCACGTTTCATGAATATTAATGATAAAAGAATTGTATATTGAAGTAAAAAAAAAAATGTAATGACAAGTAATATTATCTAGGCTATATTGAGGTACTTTTTGATTTCAAAAAAAAAAGATCATCTATAAACATACATAAGCCTCTTTTTAATGAAATATGATTGTGCAGTTCTCAATTAGTAGAATGATGTAATTTTTAGGAATAATACGTTCAGCTAATTACAAACAGAAAGCACAGAAGGATACGGCGCATATAATTGCTTGTTTTTCAGTTTGTATTAGCAAACTTGCTGCATCTGAATGTATTGTAAAACCCTATAAAATTTAGACATTTTTGGCGGAAATTTAAAAATGACAATCTAAAACCAAGAAATCCTACTTTTAGTGAAATTGGTTCGCAAGCAATATTTAATACAAAACGGGGGTATGTATCAAGTGCGTGAGAAATGATACTATTACTTAATATGGTACAAAAAAAGAACATAATTTATTTTATACATCAACAAATCCATCGACGAATTCGTAAATTGAATCAAGTGTGCTTTGCTCAATTTGTTCATCCTCCAATGGAGGTTTTCGTGCATAACAAGCAAACCAATCTAAATAAGATTTATATCGATCACATTCTTCAAGAATACTGTCGACTGTAGTCTTATTCAATGGTAGTTCTTGCTCTTGTTTGCTTTCAATGGATTGCAATAATGATTTGAAATTTATACCATGTAGATTCCCAATTTGACCTCCTTCCCAACCACCAATGGGTAATGTAGCATGTTCTTGACAGATATCAATGAAGTTACCAACAAATGATGTTGCAGGTTTTTGTGGAGAAAGCATCAAAAAGCTAAAGATAGGGTGATTCGTATTTGATTCGTGTTGAGATTTGAAAGTTAAAGAAGTACTAGTTGAATGAAGCAATTGTTTTACTATTTGAAAATATTAGTTTATACTTCATGCAATAATATAGTTATATAAATTGCACTTACAATCTGTGTTAACAACTTTATTCGATATAGGGCCAGCATTTCGAATAGTGTAACTTGTATCTACAATTTCATAATAGCCACCAGGTTTTAAAATCCTTGATATTTCAACCAATAATTGAGATAATTCTTCTGGTGAGAAATAATAGATCATCATTCTCATATGTACATAATCGAATTCGTTATCAGGATACGACAATCCCTTGAGAACATTTTGCAATTGAAAGTGTGAATTACTTGGTTTAATATGAGTTGGGAATAATGGACAATCATCGACTCCATAAAATTCTTTATAGCAAGTTAGTACTTAATAGTATTTCTGCATTGAATATTAAAATTACCTGTATTTGGAAATTCGGTTGCCATTTCAAGTATCCTATGTAAAATTTAATATCAGTATAATTCTCATGCTTTTGCGTTTAAAACTTACCAAGTGCCTGATCCACAACCTATATCCAATACTTTGGTTTTATGTTTATTGTTTTCCAGCATATTATATATAGGAGCAGTGAAATTACCGTGGAAAGTAGCTTTTAAAATATAATGCTATAATTACACATAAAGTTTTAATATTCATGTATATTTTTGTATGTATATTTTATATACCAGTGTCATTAATCGATCTGATTCATCATCATCGCATGGTAACATGAAATTTTGAGTTCCATGACCTTTCCAATATCGTCTATTGTGCAATATTATATATTCGGACGAATTGGCAATTAAATCAGTTTTGGATGCCTTAATAGATAAATTGTCCATTTGAACAGTTGTACTTGCGATAGATGATGCAGAAGAAGTAGAAGGTGAAAGTACTTTTTTTTCCCGAGTACTATTATTATGAGAAGATGAAGGGTATAAAGAAGAATTCTTATTTGTTGATGATGTTTTAGTAGATGATCTTGAAGAAGAGTTTGAATGTGTTGATCTAGCAGGCTGAACAGTAGCAGCTGCTACTTCGAAAAAATTGATATTACCAGCAGGTCGATTTGGTTTTCGTACATGCTGGTGTGGTAACGGTGATGCCATTTGAGTATCAAAAAATGAAGAAGCATAAGGCTGAGGTTTTTTGATGGGTGCTTTTTTTTTCACGACAGTAGGATAACTAACTGGGGTATCTTGTGAATTCACTGACGCTGGCCTTGATTGTTCATTCCCCATAATGACTTTTGAATTCGAAATATTTCGATTGTAACTGAACAGTTTGAATTTTGTGTTTTTGATTAATTTTTACGAAAAGAAAAAAAAAGAAGAAAAAAAAAAGAGAAGAGAAAAGAAAAGAAGGAAAATAGGATAGATAGCAACCTTCCTTTTGTTACATTGAAAAACCAAAATCTAGATATAGTAAGGGTACCTTTATTTTACACTTATTGCCACTCACTTCCAATCAAATATCTAATGTTTCAGTTTTTTTTTTATTCCTGATGAGAGGATCGCCTCCTATCGTTGTGTAACTTTTTAGTACTTCTCTTTTATATGTATGAAGAAATCTTATATATTATACATATACAGTTTGTGTGTAAACCTCAGGTTATTTGTTTACCTGTACATATGCATGCACATATGCGATACTTTTTACACCACAGTTCCTTTGAATAAGCAATATATACCCTAAAAATTTACCTTCCGGATATTCGTCTCGTCGCAATTATATCCTATACTATCATGACTAACATCTACAGCTTCTAATGCTTAATCTTTATCCGAATTTTCGCTTTTAACGCTGAGAAATAGTAACTTTATCAGTTCAAGTACTACTCGAGAAAAAAAGATAGTGCTTTGTGTTTGATATTGTGTCTTGCCAGAGTAAATTCAGAAGAAAATGAAGATAATGCTACCAAATGTTTATTAAATCAAATCAATCAAGCTTTGTCCACTGAACAAAAAAAAAAAAAAAAAAAAATGTGAAAAAAAAATGAAAAAAAAAAACTCTAAATTTACTAGTCTAGCTTATTTTTTTTTTTATAAAAATGTTATATGTGCAGTACTCATCCTTTTTCTAGAATGATGGCTCATAAAACAAAAAAGATTAGATGCAATTTTTTTTTTTGGAAGCACAAAGAATGAACAAGATAAGCTCGATTTCTCTTTTTTAAAACTCCAATCAACTTAGGCTTTGGCTAGAACTCCCACATGGTCTTTCTCGACTTGGCAATCTACATTAACGAGTTTGTACAACAATAGATTTATCTATAATATTAACACCTGTACCTGATCTTTTTTTTTTTTTTATAATCTTGTTTAGATAAACCAGTATTTTCATTGTGAAGATTACGAAAAATCTATGAATTTATTTTTCCACGCTTCTATGTTTGGAAACTTGTGAACATTAAATCCAAATAAAAAGAAATTTAAGATTGTTACACTGTCTAAACATAATAGTAATAAAATCGAAATGAACAAAACTGAGTACTGAATGCTGAAAAAGCAATATAAATATGAAAGTTACTTTAGATCTTAAAAAGTGGCATTTTGAGTTTTATTTTATGCACTACGAAAATGAATAGCTTGAATTAAATTATTAGTATGTTTAACATGACAAGACATTTCTTATTTCTTGATAGAACTTATGTATGTGCATCGTATATAAATTATGTTTATGATAGCATATACATGTTACATGGATTATAAGAACAAGTGACGTTTGCAGACACCCATCTATTATAAACATATATGTAAATTCACTGAATTCTTTAGTAATAAATAAACCCAATAGTATACTTACAGTAATCTAACAGTACAAAATTTATGCAAGCATTCTATACTTTGATACTGCATATGATACAAATTACCCTTGTACAGTGCCTCTACACGAGTGCATCTAAATATTTAAAGCAAAATAATCATGTATAATATATTACTATTTGAGATTTTTTCTCCACTAAATGCTGCTTTTAAAAAAAAAGGGGGGGGGGTTCTTTATTGATTTGAAACGAAACAGTTTTATCAATCCTCATTGTAACAATAAGATCCCGAATTTTTGTGCCATTGAAACTCTATTAATTATTTTTTTCTTATTTTTTTGTATAAATTAGTTGGCGCTTTAGTCAATTGAAGTCATTTTGTTGATTTAATGAGCAGTTGTTGCCGCTTTTTGTTAAAAAAAGAATAGCCCTGCGAGAAGAATACATGCAATGGAATGTCGTGTAACAAATAGTCTATATTTATGCTGTTTAACACATGTTGTTTTTAGCTCCACATTTTACCACAGACATTTGATATAAAGAAAAATAGTAGAGCATGATGCCGAGGCAGCTGCAAAAAAAAAAAAAAAATAAGGGTGCCACGAAATATGGGTACATTATGCTGCAGAAATGCCACATGGAAGGAAAACTTGCTTATTGCCAAGTAGCTGCAGCATGTATAAACTTCAACAAATATAAAACATCATCATATTGATTATTTGTTCTTTTTTTACCTCAAATTTGGCTTTTTCCGCTGCATTAACATGAACAATCGCTGATATCTCCGCGAATGGAAATATCTAAAAAGAGTTATCCAGCATGGCGTTTCTAAGCATAGTCGCTCGATTGTTAAAGTGTCGTTGTCAAGATGATCGATGACACATTGCTTAGATGAGATTTATATAAACATGTTTAATGGTGCCTTAAAAAGATATCCGGATTAAATTAATGTAACCAGCACGTAATCCACGCGGCGGGATTTGCCAACCTTATCGTGTATACGTTTGCATTTGATCGAAGTTTGATGGCCCTGGTGGCTTTCTATATATGAACAAAAATCTTATAAAGTTGATAGCATGACGACAGTTTTGTATCTGTATACAAAATTGTAAATTGTACTGAGATAACATGTATTATTTATGCTGTTATACTATAACTGGGCTTATTTACCATAATATACCATAGTGTCGTTGTGAAAAAAAAAAACTAATGAATTGTCTTCATAGCGTGTAAGTGTGAGTTTATACTTCTCTCTACAAAAAGTATTTGGACAGCATTTCTAATTTAAAGTACAGCGTAATGTGACCCATACAAAGTTTATGAATAAATCATATTTCGATATTGATATAAAGGTTCAGTTTTCAATACGTTAAAGTCTATAATTTCGAAAATATATCAGCGTTTTTAGAAATAAAAATTGGCAAATTCTGTGCATCAGTCATTCATTATATTCAACACATGGTATGCCGAAAACGACTCAAATGTTGTCATCTAAGAATTATAAACAGACCTTTCAAGAACTATAGTAGCTTTTACTGCTACAATATATATATATATATATATACTTATTCGAATAAAATTTGAACTATCCAAAAATTCAAATTTTTCGTGGTCTATTCAATCTTCAAAATCGGAGCACACATTATTTTGTATTACTAACCTATACTAAGCTCATAATAATTATAAATATTTTTCAAGAAATTACCTTGGACACTGCTACATGGGTATAAACTGTAACGGTATAGCAACCTATTCCTAAGTCAATTTTGTATCCCACGAAAGTCTCAGAAACAAGTAAAATTTACTGCTTTTTGTTAAAAACTAAAACAATTATCAGAAAATATCGTATTTCTAACAGTTGTTATGACTTTTTAGTGCTAATGTTTCAGATTTTTACAGGTAGTCCACTGCCAAAAATTCATCACTTTAGGCCTTTGTATTTCTGTAAAGCATTAAGTTACACTGATATCTTTTGATAATAAAACTTACTTGCTTTGGGGTGTCTTTGATTTATCAGAATTACAACATCACAAACCTAGGAAATTCCATTGTTCTGTAAGTGGTTCCTGTCTATCAGGAACTAACAACGAAACATAGTTTATAGCAATATTATCACTGAAACATAGCATATTACATATCTATACATTTATCAATTAATAATCATTTGTATTATTATTTCTAATGGGTCCCTGTCCATTAGGTCTTATCGCATATATATAATAACTATAAAAACCCCTATTCAATTCATTTTAATAAACGGTACTTTTTACGTTGAATTTTTTTAATACAAGTCTTGATAAATCAGTCTTATAACATCTTCAAAATGGAACATTTGGATCACTTTTTTTTTCATTTCTTTTTTTTTTTTTTTGTCTTTTTAGTAGTAAATTTCAAAATGCCCGTTATACTGAGCAGCCGTTATTTTTTATTCATGTCATAGACCTCGGGTGAGCTATATTGTATCCATTTTAGCTCTTTTCAAAACATTGGTTTTTCGTACAGATATTCTCAAAAATACGTAAAACAAAACATCTTCGGGTCTGCTAAAAAAAAAAAAAAAGACCAGTATATCCTCATTCCAAATTTTGTATTTCAAAAACAATTGACAAAAACCATATTTTCTCTACGAAAATTGTAGCTAAGAGGTTTGTCAGTAGCTAGAACGATAGATAATTTTACTGCACAATATATTCTTTACTTAAATTTAAGAATACTTACAGAAAGTGGTGTGCATCTTCAAAAAACCCTAAAATTTTAATTGTATTTTACGTGAAATTTGCTGTGAAACATTTGTTAAAAATTTGTTTAGATCGATGCAAAATCTAAAACTATACAAAAACTATTTGCTATACTACTTCAACTCGCTTTGTAGTTCAAGAGCTAATTGGATTATTTTGTTTTTTGGATTATTTTTTGATTTATATTGTCACACCACGGGAAAAAAATAGTAACATTTTTTGTGTCAACACAAATTTACATTTGTACAGTGGAATTTGTGTGTAAAATAATGTTAACATTAACTTACACATTTACTGTAATAACTGTTTGTAATTTGATGTTAAGAGTGTATTTACACATTTGTAGTAGTTGATGGGAGTAATAAAATGATAACAAAAAATACACACACATTTTATTAGTAAATACATGTAATAAAATGTTATATATATAAATTGATAATTATATACAAAGGCTTTAAAACTACTTTTTTTTTATTTTTTCTTCAGTAAAATAAGCAATATAATAAATGAAATAAGAAAGCTAAATAAGATATGATAGGAATCAATTATAGTATTATTATTAATATGTGAGAACCTATTTCTCCTCGTCCTCCTCCATCAATGCCGTATTTCTTCAATAAATTTTAATGACGATGCAATGTTTTCATTTGCTTTCATCTGTTTTCCTATCCATTTGAATCTATAAATAAACAGAATTAATCAATGCTTGTCTAATCAGTCACTTGCAACTGACGTCCTAGTTCTAATACTCTTGACTTTTTGGGTCCATACAGTTTTCAAAATAAATTTAGCTGGCCATAAGCTTTTACAACTATCAATAAGCAATGGTTTCTTGATGTTTCTCTTTGCTGCATTTACAGCGATTTGGCATAAATAATTCATTTCGTTGAAAGTGTTGCATCCACAGTTCTGTGTAGTTATCCTGGTTAAGATTATGGCACAGTTTAGTAGGACATATTCTGTATTGCTGTGTAATATGTTATAAAGTTCAGTTAATATCGTGCAATATGGAATTATGGTATCACATAGGTTTGATTGGATATATAAATATGTACTTATTTAGAGTAGTCTTAATTAAAGAAGTTTGGATATAAAAGAGATGCTTTCCATCTTATAATAAAGTTCGTTAGTTTTTGGTGTGTAATTTAATTTAATCAGTTCCTTTATTAAATTATACATTTTTTCTTGCAACAATATTTATCTTAAATCTTGTGGCAATTCAGAAAGTAAGAAATGTTGTTCCAAGTTGGGAGATTAATCAGCTTATAGTTTTGTGATTGTTCAAATGATTCCAAAACTCTATGGCATTTTTTATAAAAACCATTGAATGCAGTATAAACATGCGTTGAAGGGTATGAATCAGATAATAATTTGTCAGCGAATTAGTTGCTTGACAATGCTTGGAGGGTAGTCATTTGGCTTCAAATTAGGCTCGGCTATTGTTGGTTCTACTGCAATTTCAAATTCATCTTGGGTTGATACACTGGAGATGGATGGTTGTTGTCTTGTAATCAACTGAGATAAACTATTATCAAATCTTTGATCAATATGAGAAATCAAACGATTTTCCATAACGTTGACTTTTCATTTATGTAGTTGTAAAATCTATCATCTTCTGGTGCTGTTGTGGTTAAGGTATGTCTTTCTCCTTAGATTTGAATTTAAGTTTCTTATTTTTTGAGTTGGATGAATTTGATTCTGGCTGATGTCTTTTCATTTTGTAAAAAAAAAAGATAGTTAAAGAAATGGTGGGATAAATGTTGTAAATATATATAATAAGAAAAGTAGAAGTACGTGAGAATCTGTAAGTCTTCATTATATATGAAAAACGAGATGGGGAATTGAATGAAAGGTGAATGTCTACTGCTATTTATATTTGATTTAAGGATTGCTTACACACCAGTCTAGAACGGTGTTCTCATACTAAATTTTAGTGTCAATCCTCACTTATGTTAACGTAATTAAATTCAGATATGGATGATCAGTCTAAAGTCTTTAGTTGCTCTTGGCAACACTTAATTATTATCGTTCTTTATTTTCTATCTTTTATCATAAGTCTAGAATATCAGAACTTAGCTTATGTGATTATCAGGTTAATTATTTATAATGTTGATATGACGCATATGCTCAATATGTTAAAGCATAGTTAATTGCCATATTTAAAATACGATTTCAGGTACATTATATGTGCAAATACAACAATAAAAAGAGATGCTGAAAACTTTTTCAATGCTAAATATGTATTTATAACCACAATTGAATGAAAAAATTTCTTTAGTATCGTTTGAAAAAATTACTCTTGAAAAATAATCGACTTATTTGTATAATGCGTCAAGTATTTTAGTTTTATTCATGCAAAACCTCGCCTCATTAGTTATGCATAAATTATACAAAAAAATTAATTTATAATCCCTCGTAAAATTACCTGTCTTTTACTCTCCTTTTACATTTATTTATTTGCTAATAAATATTTAGCACATTACTTGTATTTTTTCTATCAATGGTGCAGTAAAATTTCAAACTAAAAAGCTTGTCAATTACTTGATTAGCATAAAGTGTCATTCATAATACATATTACTTAAAATATAAATTACAATAATAGTAAACAAGTACTGAAAATGGATACAATAATAAATACATGCTAAAGTATAAAATACTTTCGAACTATACAGTAAATAATGTGTATAATACCCATTAATGTTCGCATAATATATGTTATTGCCAAAGAAGAGCTGTTTTATACTTCAAACAAAACGAGCAGGGAAACCAAAATGTATCATTACCTCGTATAGGTAGGCAGAATGTACACAATCATATTCCTTTTCCTGGCCGAGGAGAAGACACAAACGCGCCTTGATGGGAATAGTATCTAGCTTGGTTTAAGACCATAGAGAGAGCCATACCATTATCACAGATAAAACGGTTTTAAAGGAATTTAGGTTGATAAGATTTGGCATTTGACTATCTTGCAAACTATAGAAGACATTCTTTTTGTAATAATGCGCGTGAAGAGTTTATCGTCACAGTCAATAAGACAAATTAGTCGCCAATTTTTTTACAGTCAATAAACCCTTCGTGGGGAGCAAGCGGATCCAAATATCGTGCCATAAATTAGGGTATATTCCATCAAGTGAATTATTATAATTATCAAAATGATAGCTTACATTACAGTGTGTAAAAACTATGTTAGCTGAGCCCCAAAACCGATTTGGCAAATTGATCAAAAAATGATCCAAAAAACAAAATAATCCAATTAGCTCTTGAACTACAAAGCGAGTTGAAGTAGTATAGCAAATAGTTTTTGTATAGTTTTAGATTTTGCATCGATCTAAACAAATTTTTAACAAATGTTTCACAGCAAATTTCACGTAAAATACAATTAAAATTTTAGGGTTTTTTGAAGATGCACACCACTTTCTGTAAGTATTCTTAAATTTAAGTAAAGAATATATTGTGCAGTAAAATTATCTATCGTTCTAGCTACTGACAAACCTCTTAGCTACAATTTTCGTAGAGAAAATATGGTTTTTGTCAATTGTTTTTGAAATACAAAATTTGGAATGAGGATATACTGGTCTTTTTTTTTTTTTTTAGCAGACCCGAAGATGTTTTGTTTTACGTATTTTTGAGAATATCTGTACGAAAAACCAATGTTTTGAAAAGAGCTAAAATGGATACAATATAGCTCACCCGAGGTCTATGACATGAATAAAAAATAACGGCTGCTCAGTATAACGGGCATTTTGAAATTTACTACTAAAAAGACAAAAAAAAAAAAAAAAAGAAATGAAAAAAAAAGTGATCAGAATTTTTCCATACTTAAAGATGCTAGTGTTGCTTAATGATTTACATAGATGCAAAGCCTTAAAGTTATAAAATTTTGGCAGTGAAGTACCTGTAAAAATCTGAAACATTAGCACTAAAAAGTTATAATAGCAACTGCTAGAAATACGGTATTTTCTGATATTTGATTTTCGATTAAAGCTGATCATCGTAGGTACATGTGTATATATTTTAGTTTCATCATTGCTTAGTAAAAAAAATTGAGCAGGATTGGCAAGCCTGATATTTGTTTTTAGGAAAGAACCAGCAAGTTTCACCTACTTTCGAGTTATTCCATTGAGCCAATTGCTCAAAGTACATACATTTATTATAGCATGTCAGCGCATTACATATTGTATATAAATTATTTTTATTGATTAATCCTGTACCATATACTTTGTATATAACTTATTTACATATATTTGGCCCTAATTTACATAGAAGCGGTTTTGATTAGTATGATATAAGGCAACTAAAGACTAGAAAACTAAATTTTGTATAAATGTATTCTGTATTTATATTAGCGAATGAGTAAATGTAGGAGAGAAATGCTTCAACAGCAAACTTTAGATTATTAATTTTTATGTAGTTTCCATTCATAAACTTCAATTGTTTGATCTAAAAGGCCTAACACAAGTTCATCTTGGCCGTCTGCATTTATATCGCCTAATGTAACTGCATGAGGCCAATCTGAAGTGCGGATACGTGAAATTTGCTGTGATTAAACAAGATGAGTGCATATTCAAAAATAACAGATCGAAACGCTACCTTTCCATTTTGATAGATCAATACTTCATTCGAATGACCCGTACAAATAATCATATCTGTTTCCTTTTCACCGAGCGTTGAAGGACGGAATCTAATGATTCGATTTAGACAAAATCCGACCCTGAACCATTGAAAAATCTAGTTCCAAATTCCATTAGCTATATGTCATACATTTTTTTTTTTTTTTTTTTTTTTTTTGCTTTTTCACTTTACCTCAAAATCTATCATTATATACACATATCCATCTTTTCCTGCCATCAGAACTTGCTGAAAGTCTAATTTATATGATTCACTACTTTTTTTGTGGTTATTAACAACAAATCGCCTTAATTCGTTTGAGTTTATGAAATTTCCTGCACAAAGCTATATATATATATATATATATATATATATATGTTACAAAATTGAATTGAATGCCATGTCTATATCTTTTTACTTACTGAGTGAATTACACTTGGCGATCTTATTGATTGTATTCTTTCTCCACTTTGTATAAAGTGAATTAATGGCCAGCCATCACATACTAAAAGACATGCCATATTCATTCCAAATCTATCTTTTAAAACTGTTGAAAGTGTACAACGAATTGATGGTGATTTACGTCCTCTCTATAAAAAATAAAATAAAAATAAATATAAAATAAGAATGAATGAAGAGTTTGATTCTCAATCCCTTTGAAAGGCTTTTACCACACCCAGTGTTGCTAATTTTGCTGATTCCTCTGAAATATTTATCTTCCATAAAGCATCATGTTGTTGAAAACTAGTCAAAACACCATTTATATCGCCTGCAATAATTTCACACCCACCAGCCAAATCACTATGTATACTTAAATCTGTAATTGCAGACCCCAAATCCCGTTTACTGAGGATCTGTTGCCGAGAAAACAATGTAACGATACCATCACAATCACCTACAGCAAGATCAAGTGCACCAAATCCTGTTAAATCGTGTAATAAAATGGATTGAATAGATCCACCTTTTGTTTCCAAGAGACCTTCTACAGGCTTTTTATTTATGATATTTAGTGTATCGTTTTTTTATTTTTTTTTTTGTTTTGCGCCTAGACGAAATATACCTTTGTTTGGTTTAATATGAGAACGCGTCCAGCAGTTGTACCTATTAGAATATCATTTTCTTCGCTTAATTCTTCTAAAAATGGCTTTCCAACAGCTAGACAATTGATGGAATCAGATAGTTTATTTGACCATAGCTTTTGAAATTCCAATGTAAATTTATTTTCCAGTGAGTCCATATATGTTGTATATGAAGCACCAAGACCAAAAGCCAATAATCGTGACACATTTCAAAAGGGGGGGGGGGGTTTTATGAATTTTGTATTAAACTGCCGATGGTTCATTTGCATTTCAGTTAAACATATAATTTTTATTTATAGTAAATTTAATAAAAAAAAAAAAAAATTGACTAGTAGGCAGATAACCTTTTTGATATGTTTTATTTACCCTAGCCAGATCAAAAATTAATAAAATGATAGAAGATCAGTTTTACTACAGTATTCCTAATTTAGATTCAAACATTTTAGGAAAATATCTGGACAATTTTCAATTGAATTTTGAACGATTGTAGTTGTATATTGCGACAGAGTAAAAATGAAATCTAGACAAAGTGAGAATGCAAATTCGTACAAACTGCGAATAATATTTGGACAAATAAAGTGCTGTTTCTATATGCTAGTTGTTTAATTAAACATTTATTTTTTATAAGTTGACAACTACTCAAATTACAGTTCAATAGTTGTAATTTCTTCATCTAAAACCGGATTCTCATTAGTCTAAAAAATATTTCACTTTGTCTCAATCTCAAGTTTAGACACTGTAGATCATAATCATGCAAACTCAGGTACCAACGTGGTGACAAGCTTTCTCATCCACAATATAAAATATAGGGTGGCTTAAACATTGACACAAATGTAGAGTATTCTAGACATCTCCCCTTGCTTTTTTTTTTTCTTATACAACTTTTTATTCAACTTTAAATCAAGATGGTTAGGTACAAACAAGAGCAATATTATAAATTTTGTCTATTATACTAACGCTACCCTAGTTTCCAATGTGATGGCTGTGGCGATGTCGTCAAGAAGCCCAAATTGAATCAACATGGCAACCGTTGTTATGCGACTTTTACCTGTATTGATTGCTCTACCACTTTCCAAGGTACATCTTATCAATCTCATAACTCTTGCATGACTGAAGCAGAGAAATTTCAAAAGCATATTTACCAAACCAAGGTTAGATCATTATCAATTCTTAAGGCTCAGGAACAAGTAAATTAATATGTGTGTTTTTTTTTGTAGAATGCTCCTGCAGCACCTGTCAAAAGTAAGCCCGAACCCAAAAAGGCTAATGCTCCTGTTGCTAAACCTATTTCTATTGTTGATCAATTAAATGAAAAGAAAAGAAAGAGTGAAGCCAAGGAAGAAGAGGAAAAGCCAAAGTCTAAAAAAACAAAGAGCAGCAGCAATTTGTCTGAATGGAGTTCTGATGAGCTTGATAAAGATGAGTCAAAGAATTTACAAAATGCATTAAAGCATGTATTAAAGGGAGGAGTAAGTAATTTTATAGCCTGTTCATCATTGAGAGTTTATTAAAATTTATTTCAACTAGAAATCATTGGCATTGAAGGATGTTCGCAAAAAGACAATTGAGTTGATCGAAAAGCACCCCAAATTCAAGAAATCAGGAAAACCCAATCTCAAGAAGAGTTTTGATAAAAAGTTTAGTTTAACATTAGAAAACAATAGTATTGTCTTTGCATAAAATAAAAAAATTAGATTTCGGGAATATTTGTCTTGTTTGTTAAAATGTTAATTTGCCACTGGATGATTTTGATAATTCACCTATTGTCATTTGAACTGACTATAAAAGAGTTGTTGTTTATTTTTTGATTTATATGTTAGATGAAGATCGTTATGAAATCAACCATTCAGTTTATTGTTGTCCTGTTACTGATAGTAGTTATTGAGCAAAATAATCTTGGTAGTGCAACTCATACCATCAAAATAAAATCTGCAATGAATACAATAGCAGGTAGTACACAAAAGCGCAATCACTAATTTAAAATCATGAAAAACCTAATTGCTATGTTATGTAGCGCACGGTTTTTTTACTTTCTAATCATAATAATTATGTATTATCTCAAAATAAACTGATGAAAAGATATTTATCAAAATCAGTAACAACATCTCAAGTGTTTTTTTATTCATTTACAATTGATAACAACTTTACTGCTATCACAGGGGGTTTCCTAAATGAGAGCTTTATTAATTATTTGTATCATCAGGAAAATATAGAGTATATAGAAACTAATCAAGTCTTTAAAGTACAAGCGCTGCGACCTTTACAAGGCTATCAATTAATTAACAATACAAAATCAAATTATTATGAACAATTACAAAACTAATCAAAAAATAAAAAACTAAGTGGTTTCAAAATTGCAACTGCACCTAACTGGGGACAGGCTCGAATTATGCAACATGAACGAGCTCAATTAAATCAATATGTATATGATGAATTTGATGGAGAGGGTATACATGTGTAAGCATTAGATACAGGTGTCAATGTAGCACATGTAGATTTCGAAAACAGAGCTATTGTAGATGCAAATTTTGTGGCAACTGAGAATGAGCACGACTTGGGTGGCCATGGTATTTACAATTAGTCATCTTTAATTAAATAAAGTGTGCTAGCATGGAAAGATTTACAGGCACTCATGTTGCCAGTAAAATTGCAGGGAAACTTTACGGTGTAGCTAAAAAGGTCCAAATCCATTCGGTGAAAATACTTGATAAGACAGGATGTGGTACTACAAGCAGTTTAGTCAAAAGCATTTCTTATGTTATTCAAGCTGCTAAGCCAGGAAAGAGTGTTATTAATTTGTCATTAAGTGGCCCTAGATCAAGGTTAATTGACGATATCATTAGCAAAGCTGTGATTAAACATAATATTCCCGTCTTTGTATCTGCTGGAAACACAGCTACAGATGCATGTAATTTTTCTCCTTCTTCTAATAATGACGTATTTACTGTTGATACTTCTGATTTAGGTGATGAGGTGCCTTCTTATTCAAATAGTGGCGAATGCGTTAGATTATATGCACCTGAATCTGATATAGAAAGTACATAAATCGGAGAATCTAGTGATCAGTCCAAGATCTTGGATGGAACAAGGTATACAGATGTTGTACTAACATAACAGCAAATTTTGTATTATATATCTAATTATACAATATAATGGCATTGCTGCTGCTTTATTATCAAAAAGGTCATACGCTAATCCTCAGGACTTGTATAAAAATCTTGTTCAATCTGCAACTAGTAATGTCTTGTCTTTCAAATGGTCAAAATCTGTAACATCCAACAATAATGTATTGGTTTTTATGACCGCTGATTCTCAGTAAAATACTCATTAAGGATATTTTTTTTTTTCATGTATAAAATAAGCAAATATTTAAATAAATGCCATGCAAATTGTCTATATAAATCAATTTCCTACAAGTTAATCAATGATTTTTTTTTAAATGCTGATGTTTTCATTTCAGTTCTATGTATATATCATAACTTGATTTCTTAATTGAGCTCTTTATCTAATTAATTTCTTACAATATCGCTTTTTTTTTCTTTTGATAAATTCAATTATAAACGAGGGAAATCTCCATGATCGAAAAGTAATTTATTTGTTTTTTACCAACTTTTTTTTTTTTTTTTTCCTTCGTTTCGCCTACAGTTTAGTTTGTTGAAGGAAGGATTACGATGTCTTTTTTTTTTTTTTTTTTCCTTTTGCATTTTCATTTTTTCTAGAGAATAAAAAAGAGAAATATATATTTATAAATTATGCCAAATATTGATTTGGCTTTCAAGCCTGTCAGTGATCAAGCAGGGCGAATGGTAGAAAATTCATGGAAACGGATTTTAGCAATTGCACAAAATCATGTACAAGAATTCGAACAAGAATATGGCGGTAGTATATCCCAAAGAAGCTCAAATGATACCAGAAGGTCGAGATCTACTGGAAATTCAAGTGAAACAAATCATCAAACACATTCTTCAGATCAAAGTCAGACAGATTTTTATGACAGAGAAAGACATATGGTGCATGCATTAGATACCTTATTTACATTAGCATATGAAGGTATATTTAATAAATAGTTAGAAATATAAGTTTTATTCAAATATAAAATATTTAGGACCAGGTTACCTCGCTTTTATCGGCACAATTACAAATAATTTAGATCCTGATAGCCCCGTTGCAATGGCATTTTTAAGCCATATCATCGACCGAGCAGCATTACCTTCGCGAGATACCATGTCTTCAGTTTCACCTGTCATTATCTCCAAATTAAACAAAAAGCCTGGCCGAATTCAACGCATGATTTCACTCATATCGGGACGTTATAAAATCGAAAGATCAGCCAGTAAAAGAGAAGCACTTCGCAACCAAATATTTCACAATACAACCAACCCACCAACAACAACATCTACATTTATGTCTACAGTTCAAAACTCTGAGCAAACCAAACTACGACTTAATGCAGCTATTCTTTGGTCTTTATTAGCCGAGAAATTTGCGGGAGAAATGTGTTTATCTCTTTGGCATCAAGATGTAGGCGACATGTTGATGAAATCAATATCTGATCCGCAAGAAGACTTAATGGTTCGCATATTTTCATTACTGGCTCTTGAGAAATTTGCATTGACAGGAACTGTAAAGGCTATTATTATTGCTCATGATTTTAATATTAGACAAGTATTGTTATCGGTTGTAAAAGAATGTGAAGTTGCAAATGAACGTATTTATGCTCTTGCAGCGGTAGAAGATGAAGCAAAACTAATATCCTCACAACAACAACATTTGACTTCATTAACGCTATCTTCTTTAACGAGTGTGCCTTCAACTAGTGCATTGAATACTAAAACAGCAGAAGATCAAGTGCCGGCATTTTCTAATCTAAATAGTTTTGATTCAAGGTTTATTCCTCCAAAAGGTCCATTGCGTGAAGAATGGGCAAAATATGTTCAATTAGCTTTATGTTCAAGATGGGCGTTAGATCATGTTTTTATAGATATTAAAAAAGTAAGTTGTACCTAAAGATTTTCATTACTTTTATGCAAAAAAATACAATAAAATAAAAACTAATCTTTTCTGCAGATTACATGTCCTTGGGATTTATCTAATTTAAAAGTGATAATGAATCCTTTTGATTCTACACCACATTTAAAGATTGGAGGCAATGGATTAGAAGTAAATTATAGTAAATTAAAGCAAATAATTCGCATTTTAACATTTAATTTAGCTTCGTAACGATAGACCTCATTTTGAATCAGCTAGAGCAACTGCATGTGTAAAAAGAGATAAATGGTATTACGAGACACTTTTATTAAGTAATGGCATCATGCAAATTGGTTGGGCTACAAGTAGATGCAGGTTTTCTCCTGAAGAAGGCTATGGTGTAGGCGATGATTGCGTAAGTTTGAAGTTAAATGTAGTAAACACACATATAATTAACGAAAAGTATATATATATATATATATATATATATATAGAATGGATTTGCATTTGATACCTATCGAACCGCTGTATGGGCAGATGGTTCAGCTGTTTATCCCCAAAGTAAAGTTAAAATTAGATGTCAAGCTGGAGATGTGATAGGAAGTTTTCTTGATCTAGATAACGGATTTTGTTCATATTATATCAATGGATGCGATTTGGGTCTTACCGTTGAATTTGAACATCCAAATAGAAAAAAGCATCATCTACATCATTCACATCATCAGCATCGCAAAAGTTCAGAAACATCATCTAGATCATCCAATTTAAGTGAATCTACTGCAACAACATCCACGCTTCATAGTATAAGTAATTCTTCTCCTAAAACCACCATATCTTCATCCTCACCGACCACGTCAGCATCTTCTCCTTGCTTAATAGAATCAACATCAAAGCGTAATAATAACAAAAAACCCGCTAAAGGATTAGGACTTTATCCAGCTATTAGTTTAACAACACATCAACAAGCATTAGTAAATTTTGGAGAAAAAGCGTGGATGTATCCACCGCCTACAACAGCCAAATTCAAGGGCATTAATGACGCAGGTGCATTAGATGGTAATTTTGAGAAGCGAGTAATGCGTTGGGTCAAGAAAAGAGGAGTTACATCGCATGGTAAATCATATCAACCCATGAATAAACCACCTCTTCGTCCCAAGGTGGGTGCAGATGAAGTTTTACAACAGGAAGATTCTCCAGATACAGATAGTACTACCGAAGTAGAGGAAGAAGAAGGCGAGGAAGATTATGACTGGGATGGCCCTTTGTGTACTATTTGCTTTTCTGAACCCAAAAATACAATACTGATGCCTTGTAAACATGATGGTATTGGAGGTCGTTGTGCCAAAGTATTGACATTATGGTAAAAAAAAAAAAAAAAAAAAAAAAATAGACATTTTTTGATTTTAGAACGTTTTTTTTTTAACTCGTTTATTTTTTTTTGTATATATATGTATATAGTCCTTTGTGCCGTACAGAAATTCATGATAGAATACCAACTACTACTATTAATAATACAACATTAACTACAAATAATACTATTGTTGAAGAGAAAGTAGTACCTACAATTTAATTATATATCTTTTTTTTTTTTTTTTTTTTTTTTTTTTTTTCTTTTTTTTCTTTTCTCTTTTTTTTTCTCTTTACAATAAACTTGTTTTACTGTTGCATGTACAATCTAATTTGTCATTTTTATAGATTTCTTAAATCCAATTTTAGTTTATATATGCATTAAAGTACTTCATTTTTCCATTCGTAGACAAGTTCTGCTCCGTTCCTTCTATACAAGTCGTTTGGCATGCATAAAGCCTTGTGATTTATATAGAAATGTCCTAATTCAGTAAAACAAATGCTAAATTTTACAAGATTGAGGCCATTTGAAGCTCTCAAAAGTATATCAAACGAATGGTACTGATTTCTAGATTCGTTTTGAACTATTAATGCATTTTTTTTTACACCTTTTTTCCAACTCGATTTTTGCCTTACCAACACTCATTCAAAATCTCATTTTTAACAAAACCGATTTTTTCATTGGATAAATGCAACTTTTTACTAATGTACACTCTAACAAAACTAATGTGAAATTTTGCTGTTTTTGTTATGATAACATTTATTTTGAGTTTGCAAACCAAAAATTTGGATATTTTGTAGAGAAACTGAAATTGCATATTAACGCAGATTTCAAAAAATTTAATAAATAAAATGTAAAAAAAAAAAATTCTAAAGTGTAGAGCTTTTTTTATTGCATTTATTAACTAAGAATATTTTTAGTTAATAACCAATTAGTTGGTGAGCAAAAACTTTTTAAAGGAGTAATTTTTCAAAGAAAATGTCAAAACTTGCTCCTGAAGTCTCAATGATGCAAAATCAATTTCAAACATCGAAATTACCGCTGAAAGCTGTATTGCTGTATCTCTTTCTTATGGATTTACTTGTATAAAAGCATAAAACTGTATAGTATATTAGTGGAAAAAAGTGCTCAATCTTAAGGAAAAAAGAATCTACTCACTGTAGTCTTTTCTGTAGAAAAATATTGATGTTTAATGTCAATTGTATTGAAATTAGAGGGAAAATGTTACCAGCAATGTGAATAATACGGATAAAACCCTTTTATGCCTAATATGCACAGTAACATCAATAAAAGATATATTATAAATTATTTCAACATCATTAAAAGCACGTTATACTTATATTTATGCTCTGTAGAAAACATCAATCAATTTTAATACCTTTTCTTTTTGAACCCCCGTGCATTTCACAGGGTCTATTTCCATTGTGCGCCATTAACATTTTATCCCGCTTTTTTTTTTTTTTTTTTTTTTCTTTCTTTCCCACAGTTACAAATATGTTGTTAAAGCATACCGTTTACATTATCACAGGAGCTAATCGTGGCTTCGGTAAAGCAATTGCAGAGACCATTGCATCCAAAGTAAACCAAGAAAAGACCAGTTTTATTTTGGTTGGTCGAGATCAATCACAACTCGAGAATGTTAAATTTGAAGAAACCAAGTTTATTTCTTGTCATTATATTGCCAATGCAAATTTTAAAGGAGCTAAACAAGCTAAAGAATCAGTAATTGATAAAATTAGCAATTTAGTCAAGGTTAGTTATTTACCTTTTTTTTTTTTTTTTGTTTCTGTTTCTGTTTCTGTTTAATAACCCAAAACCAAAAGGCATGGCAAGATAATGATATAGCACCAATTACAGATGCCGTTCTTATTAATAATGCCGGATCAACAGGTGATTTAAGTAAGAAAGTAGGGGATTACGATGTCAATGAAATTCAAGATTATGTTGATCTGAATATTACATCTTATATATCCATGGTGTAAGTTCTATTTTCTTCAAGGTAATTACCTTATATTTAAATCTCTCTCGAATAGAACTGGTTTTATTAAATTATTTAATAATGGCTTAATCAATACATCTATTATCAATATTTCATCGTTACTTGCTGTTGAAGCATTTCCTAATTGGGCACTATACGCAACTGGTAAATCTGCTCGAGATATGCTTTTAAAGGTTGTTACAAAAGAAGAGCCTTCAATTCGTACATTATCTTATGCACCTGGTCCATTGAATAATGAAATGCAGCAACATGTTCGTGAAACACTTGGTGATCAAGAACAAAAGCAACTTTACACAAAAATGGCTGATGAGGTATTTAAATCAAGAAACTAAAAATAAATTTTTTTATTAATATATATATAATAGGGTAATCTGGTCAATATGAAAGATTCTGCTATGAAGTTGTATCAATTGTTGACAGAAAACAAGTTTACAAGCGGTAGTCATATCGATTTTTACGACTAAAAAATAAAAATCAAGTTTGCTGAAATACAGTTTTTGGCCCAAAACCAAACATTCTACCAAACGAAGTACGGAAAGAATATTGATTTTGAGTTTGTTTTCTTCTTTTGTACCCGTCAAGAAATGTAATTTGAGCATTATTAAAAGATCCTCGTCGTTTTACTCGGATGAATTGAATGGCATCTAATGGAGCCATACCTAATTCAATTAATGCAATTGCAACTAATACAGGTGCTCTACCTAATCCGGCAACACAATGCACAGCTATTGTTGTGTTTGAGGCATTTTGAAAAATGCGAAGCCAATCATGAATAACATTATCAGGTGGCTATGAATGTTTTGTAAGTAATTTATTTTAGACAACAAATTATAAACACTTACTATACCACCATCTTTAAATGGTAAATCAACAACTGAAATACCTCTGGATATTAATTTCTGTGAGTTATAAGTTGGTTGACAACATCGAACCACTGTTGAGACATTATAATTGATAAATTCATCTAAATACAGAGATAACGTTGATTCAGTAGGGCAATCCAATATCAAAAATTGAACATTAGACGCTGTTGGTACATTAATTAATGATAGCATATGTCCCAAGGGAGTATTGATATGCTTCGGAGGGTGATGATAGTAGTGATGTTGTTTCTTGATCGTAGTGTCCATAGTCAAATACCAAGAATTATGTCATGCCAACAAATATTCATTTATATATTTAAAATAATAGTTTGTTAAAAGAAAAAAAAAAAAAAAAAAAAAAGAAGAATATATTTAAAAATTTCTTTTATACAGCATTATTCATCCGAAACTTTAGCCCAATATAAAATTATAAATATTTATTAAAACTCATGATATGATAAAAATCAATTAGATCACCACAAGAATTTTGATGGTACGATCATCGTACTTGTATCTTCATCAAGTGATGTTTGTAGACTAATTTCAACACCCTTATTCACTTTTGTAGCAATATAGCTTTCATCGTATCTATATTCATTAATAAGAGATGCAGCATGCATCAATGCTTGTTCCCATTCTTGAGATCGTTCATGTTCATCTGGTAAAATATACATGCGGTATTCAAAGTCAGGATTCATGTTGTTTTCCAATGATAAACTTTCATGAGAGAATTGTAATGCTAGACCAAGTGACCCAACATCGACTAATCTTTCATCGTCATCTGTGGGTGGATGAAATACATCTAATAGTGCTTTTATGGATATCTTGTATAAAGCTTTTCTTTTCTATAAAGGCAAACCAAAAATGTTTCAAAAGAGATGTTTAGATTATCCGATGATTTTAAACATTAAATATTTAAATTGATTACCTCTTTGTATTCAAAATCATATAATTCAATATGACCAGGATATAATGCGGCCCAATAACGTGCCCACCTCTATTAGCAACAAAAAAGTTAGTATCCCATTGGAAATTTTTCTAAAAAAAAAAAAAAAAAAAAAAAAAAAGCTTACTGGGATTAATTTCCCTCTAGTATAGACAGTAATAAATCCTTCATATATGAGCTTATTATCAAGCAAAGTCATTACTCTTGAACTAACAAATGTACCATAAACAACAAGCACCTGATATTGGTTATTATTTTCTGTATCTTGTATAATAATTCTTTTTAACTTCTTCTCGCAAGGTCTCATTGAAATCTTGAATACTTGACTACCTAAACAAACTTCAGGTTGACGGAAACGGGGATTTAGTGCACCCAATCTAGTTTTCGGTTGAGCATAGATGGATAAAGTAGTTGAACATGGTTTTTCTACATCTCTAATAAAAATCATATTTAATTAATTTTTTTTTTTTTTTTTTTTTTTTTTCATTTTAGAGAAATTATACTTGCAATATATAAGTCTCATCCAAATTGGCTTGAGATCCGTTTTTACCACATTTTTGGCTCACAGCAAAGGAACCTTCGAATAATTGATCATTCAATTCAATTGAAGATCTTAATAAGCAAGCTGTTTACAAAGAAGTCAGTAAAACAAAAAAAAAAAAAAAAAAAAGTGATTATCATTATACAAAACCAAACTTACGTTTAGCAGAATTTTGATTAATCACTTGCAAAACTATAAATAGAAAAAAAGCAGTAATTAGGATCAACCATGCATAATCTTAGTTCCTGTTTTCTACCTCGAATATAAAATGTAGCTTTAGATTTCATCAAGTTTGATTGCTGATGTTGGTGATAACCCAATAATGAGCTATTTAAATCTTATAAATGAGTTTTGTTTCTACAAAAAAAAAAAAAAAAACAAAAAAAAACAAAACAAACTTACGAATTCTTATTTTGTGGTTTTTTTAATACAATAGATCTAGGATAATCCAATAAAGAATGTCTCAATTCTTTATTATTACTAGTTTCTTGTGTCATCCAGCCCAATTTCTCTTTTGGCAATTGATCTAATGTTTCAAAAGGTCCATTGTAATGAACATAAGGCTCATTCTGTTCTTGTTGATGTTGTTTAATATGCTGGGATAGATTGACAACAGGACTCACCTTCTTCTTTCTTTCTTTGGAAGAAGTCGGTACAATTTTTCTTGATGGTTGATTGAAACGATTTGATAGTTTAATATGAGATTGTTGAATTAAACTTCTAAATGAAATAGGGGATTCTCGAAATCTTTGATGTTGTTCTTGTTGTTCTTGATCTTGTAATAGAGGATTGTGTACAGTTTTAAATGCAGACATGATGTATTTATTATAAAGAAGAGAGGATTTCTGAATTGTGTAATTTTTTTATAGCTGTATATAACTTTCGGAAACTTTTTTTTATATATAGGATATTTTTCAAGTTGTATTAAATTAATATCAATAAGTTTACTATATCCACAAGTATGGTAATATCGTAGTAAGTTTGGTTCATCAATCGAAGTTGAAATTTTATAAATTATGCACATTTAAATTTTTAGTGTACAGTATTTGAAATTCCTATATCAGTCCTTTTTGTTTTTTTTTTTTTTTTTTTTTTTTTTTTTTTTTTTTTTTTTTTTTTCGAATGAATGGATGAAACACAGAAACTAAAATTATAAAAAGAAAGAATATTATCCATTTTGCATTACAATACATGTCAATAAGTTATGTCATTCAAATATAATAAAAGCCCTTTAAAGATTTGAACTAGTGATTGGCGGAACATTTTATTTTTTTATTGTTTGTTTTTATACTCTTTAAACCAAACAGGCTCCAACTCTTC
Organism: Mucor plumbeus; assembly: GCA_016758945.1. Lineage (NCBI taxonomy): Eukaryota > Fungi > Mucoromycota > Mucoromycetes > Mucorales > Mucoraceae > Mucor > Mucor plumbeus. Next base: position 37,456 of record JAEPRC010000053.1, read on the forward strand.
CAATTTAGTCAATTCATCACTAACTCGACTTTCAATTTCTTTACGAATTTCGCTGACAGTTTTAACTTGAAGTCTAGGGTTCTTGCTTGTAGATTCATTTGTACCAGGTACTGGACCTAATCCAATAGTTTTTTGATTTTCATCCATTCCTTCAATACGAGATAACATGTTTCTTTCAGCCCAAACTTTGAATAACTGCTTTACATAATCCTTGTTTTGATTTTCGTAGTTTGGATAAGCTTGAATTCTTTCATCTTTCCAATCAACTGTATTTGTTTGAAATTCTCCAACAACTTGAGTCAAATAACGTTGCACTAATTGTCTGAGGGGAGGTTGATTACCAAAACCCATTTGCCATTCTGGTTCTGTAACATCTAATTTAACCCAAGGGCCGTTATTGATCCATTGTTCAGCTCCTGATTTCTTTGAATCCCATTGATATAAAGGAGGATCGTTACTATGTGCTCCAATTACTACCGTCTTTGGTGGTTCCTCGCTTTCTTTTTTATCGGTAAATTGAGCAATATAAACAGGCCAATAAATAGGATATGCAGCATTGAATAATACTTCAGCATTATTCATAGTATACATGCCATGCTTATGAGTTAATGAATTCACTGTCAAATTCTCCAATGCTTGAGGAGCACGTTCTGTGATATCTTTGAGAGGGTCTACTGTAAATGGAATTACTTCCACATCATTATCTTGGTATAAATCAGATGTAAACGGAACTAATTTTTCCATGCGTGTTGCAGCAGATTGCCCAAAACTTAAATAAGAAACAGGATCCCATGTATGACCAGGCCAATAACAATCAAACCCAATACCTAGCATTTGACGTGGCGGTCCCATTGCTTTAGTTAATGCCTCTTGTGATTCTTTCTCGGCTGAATTGGTGCTTGATGGTTTAACGTCTGCTGAAATGGCCATATCGTAATACCAAAATGGGATGTATGCTTTGCGTACTTGCATAGATGACACTGATTCTTTGACATCTGGCATTTTTTGTGTGAAAATCTATTTATTACTATTTAAAAACTATTTTTCGCTTTTGAATTAAGAATAACACTTACACTCTTAATGATTTTAAAAATACTGAAGAATGCGTGTTGATTTACATATGATGCTATATTGACAATTTGGTGTACTTTTTCTTCTGGAAGTTTGAATGGTAAAGCATATATTTTATTGGAATGATCAATAGTAGAATTAGTAATATATCTTGTTGTTTGATACAAAATTCTTTTATTGATTAAAATGTTATTCTTTGTGCAAATTCTCAACATTTTATAATAAAAGCAAACGCGAAAGAGTGTTTTCTTTTTTAATTTGCAATTCCTAAAATTTAATGTTCGATCTTTCAAATCCAACCTGAAACTTACATTAAAATTGCCGTTCTCTAGACTTTTAACACATATTGTATACTATTGTGTATATTTGTAATTATTTTATAAGCTTGCTAACTAAATAATTTTGGTATTTTTATTTATTATAACTTTTTGTTTATTACTTTGTAGTAGTGTTTGTGGAAGATGCTGTCTCCAGAAAATTACTAGGAACAAGACCTGTACGAACAATCTTTTGATTTTTACTATTTAACAAACTAGCTTCCCACCATCCTTGCTCTTCATCTTCATTTTTACTTATAATGCCAAGTAAATCTCCTTCATTAAAGCCAATTTCACCTTCATCAGCTGCTTCATAATCATACAATGCAAATGCTAAGCATTTAGTTAGTAACTTTGTTGCATTACGCAAAATCAAAAATCTTACCAAAATCTATGAAATGACCTTCATTTTCGTTCATTTTCATTGATGTCTTACTTCCAACACTATAATAATCTTGAATAAATTTGTCGTTATTATAGGCTTGTTGACCAATGCTTCGAACTGATCCACCACCAGAGGAAGAAGAAGAGGACACAGAGTCATGATAACTACTAGCTTGTTTATCTTTAAGCATACGCTCATGCATCATTTGAACAGAAGGAGGATTAGATTTAGATGTATTACTTTCGATACTACCGCCTTTAGTGCTAATAGTGCCTATTTCTTTAGAAGAAAAAGAATTGAATGGATCATAGAGGTCCATAGAACTGCCTGAGTTACTGCTATGAATTGACCCAGTCTGATTATATTGAGGTCTTGAGGGTTCTACAGAGCTCATGCGACGAGAGGATTGATATTGAGGTTGTTGGAAATATTGAGAAGGAATACTTCTTCTTTGTTGTTGCTGTTGTTGTAATAAACTAGGCGAGGAAATAGATGCAGTGGGTTTGATGTCTGGACGACGATTGTAACGCATGCTTTCTTCGCCATTACGCACAATACGTTTAGAATCTAGTTCACGTAGCATATCATCTAATTCGAATGCTGCAGATTCAGATGTACCCTCATAATCTTCTTCTTCTTCTTCTTCTTCTTCCTCTCCTTCTTCTTGTGTATCTTGGGTATTGGGATTTTTAGGGTACATGGGCATTGTATTGGCATTATTGCTCATTTTGTGGCACGCGATGGTTGGATCAACAATGCGGGTAGAACCGTTAGATGTAAATGCAGTTTTATTAGCTCCTGCAATGTCGATAGCAGACTCAGTATCTTCAATGAACGAAACGCGTCTTTGAGGATTGAATGGCTGCTTTGCTAGTAATGAAGAAGGTGATGGTTGGCGATCTTTTTTTATCTCTTGATAAGCAGACTTGAGACGATCTACTTTTTCATCTTGGCTATCTTGGATAAGATCTACCTCTTTTTTCAAAGCGAGTGGCGCCTCATTAGTTGTTTTTGCTGCAGCAGCTGTAGAAACTACATCAGATTGGGTATTTTTAATGGGCTCCTGAGTATTTTCTTGCAAGACGACATTTTCTTTTGTCCTGGGAGAATGTTCATTTTGATATTTAGCTTCAATAATTTCTATTTCTTCTTCTTCTTCTTCTTCTTCTTCTTCTTCCTCCCCTTTTCCTTCTCCTTCTGATTCAGTTTCAGTTTCTGTAATATATTCGTATTCTTCATCATCGTCTTCTTCATCTGATGGATAAACTTCCATCACACCCATCATGAGGACAGGCTCTGTTGAAGGTAATTCAACAGCAGCAGCAGAAGATGGTCTATCGACTTGCTTCAAATTAGCGATTTTATGATTATCATCCATTGTTGTGGATGCGGCAGCCTTCATTAATAAAGAAGCTTTACTTATGCTACTAGCTCCTTCTGAAGCCATACTAGATACAGATGATCTTCTTCTATGTTGAAGATGAACACGGACTCGATCTTCTGATTCACTATGATCCTCAGCATCAATGTTGTCACGAAGTACATTATGTGTATGCTTCAAGTCTCCTCTATCTTGATTTGCTTCATGATATGCATGTAATTTTATATATTCCATAGGAGCTATATGCCCATGTGTATGTTAGATTTTAATAATTAATAGCTTGTAAAAAAAAAAAAAACTTACATGGAACAGTATTACTGGATTTGTTTGTATTGACAAATTCAACCAGATCTTGTACTACATTTACCTTTGTTGCTTCTTCATTAATTCGCTCACATGCTTGCACTTCATTCTCAAGACATCCGATCATTAAATTAGCACAGTTTGACAAGTTTGATTTGAAAAACTCGAGTCTTTCAAGCTCCAATTGTTCAAAGGCATCGCATGTCTTTCTCCATTCAATGTTCCAATCTTGTACAATTTTATCCAAATCTGCTAATGCTTCATCGTATACTTTTTTCAATTTGTCAATGGTAATTTCTGCCATTTTAAAAGTAGCACGCTTGTCATTTTCACTAGTTTGTTGTTGAACAAGTAGATTTGCTTTTTCAATTTCAAGATTATGTCGTTTATGAGCCTGAAATCAAAAAAAAAAAAAAAAAAAAAATTAGTAAATTTATATTATTTACAGATATAATCGACATCAATGCTTTACCCTTCGTACAAAATGGACTTGGATTTGTCTGTTATTGTATAATTTTTGAATAGATGTTTGTGCCTGAATATGTAGTAATCAGTATTTGTTTTGATGTAAATGACAGATTTAAAGATAGTTACCTCTTTTCTTAATACTCTTTGCTTATTCAATAAAGTAGTTAAAGGTGCAGCTACGTTTCCGCGCAATAATTTGGATAAATGTAGATGAGATTCAGCAACAGACAAAAACTCTTGTTGCATAGTATCCATTGCTAATTTACTAGACCCATTTTCTACACTGGAAGCTTTTTGTTTCTGTGCAATTTGCAGCAAAGTTTTACCATATTCTTCTTCTAGCAAAATCCTTGCTTCATATGCATGTTTATATCTTTCGCAGGTTTGTTTTGCACCTCGCATTCTTTCAATTAATATAGTTATACCATTTTTTTCTGAGCTTTCCTATTTATTATTTTAGGTTTTTTTTATTTGTAAACAGTGCACAGCTTTTATGATCTTACCCAGAAATTATCTTCAAAATTAGGCATTGCAGCTGCAGCTGTTGTTATTGTTGTTGTTGCGTCAGTTGTCATGTTTAAATTAGTTATTAGATATTAAAATAAATTAAAAAGAAAAAAAAGAAATATAATTATTCTTTGAAAACGAAAAAACAAAAAAAACTTATTTACATACATTTTTCTTCTTTTTGACAATTGTTTACATTATATTCTATATTGGGAAAAAGCAAAATAAACACAAGCTCTTTTTTGCTTGATGCGGATGATGAATTATGTCGTTACTATTTCCACGAAAAACCATGTGGATCAGATCTCATTAAACATTAAATATACATGATATGAGTACAATAACATTATGGTTTCAAGCATTACAATCGTACATTTTTTTTACTTAAAAACTCATCAAACGCCATATGATTACATATATATATATATAAATTACAACGACATAAAAAGCTGAGCAAATATGTTATCATTGCATACTCCGAATCAGATTTCCCCCTTCTTGGTGACAACATCTAAACTATAATAATAAATTTAAAGATTTCTGGAAAACAAACTAAAACCATAGACCAAATGAGGTCATTTAGACAGCTTATGTTCGTTCTTGATTGCTCCGCCTATTATATCCTTTTGCGATGACCGTTTTAAACATTTAAGATTAAACTGCTACTTATACATGATCCCACATATAGAAAGCTTGGCATAGAAAGTACAACAAAGCGTTGCAATTATATAAAGAATTTAAAAAGGGACGTTTTCGGAAGTACGTCGATCAAAATTACTTACTAAATTAACTAACTCTGATAAATCAATATTACATTACTTTACGTGTATACAACCTTGGGCATTGTGCAAAGATATACAATTTAGTCACATTATTATGCTACCTCGTTCCTGATATTATTTTATATCTCACACAAGATTTAAAATCAGGTAAAATTTACTGCTTTTTCCTTAAAAACTGGGTCAGAATTTTCATCCCTACTTTATTTTTTATTCTTCAAGTAACAACCAAATAAAAATATATGCACTTGTACTTGAAATGTTCAAGTGTAATTCAAAAATGCGTATCAGTAAATATCCTATCTCTATCAGCTGGTATAACTTTTTTAGTGCTAATGTTTCAGACTTTTACTTCTATTTCACCACTACATTTCAAAAACTGTGTGTTAGTAGGACATTAAACAATGAACAAAAATTTATTTCCTTATACATTTCAAAAGCTTTGTACCTTCATAACTACAAAAAACCAAGTCAAGCTAGAAGCATTCTTTTAATAATGAATCTTCCTTGCTATGTTGTGTTCTATACCATATTTAAGTTTAGGAACATTCAAGCCTTCTTTTTTTTTCTTTTTGACATTTTTTGTAGCAAATTTCAGGATGTTTGTGTATTACATGAAGGGTAAATTCAAAATCAAATGCTTAATGACGTTGTTAAAGCTAACTCTAGCGGCACAACTGGCTCTCGCCATTTGGATAATAACAGTGTATTAAAAATGCAGCTAAAATCAAGCAAGCTAGTTCGAATGAAAGCTAGACATCCTATGCATATTATAATACAAAGAGATATGTCATATAGTTGCCGTAATACTGTTGCCTTGCTAATTAAAATAACCGATTGCTTCCCTTTTTATGTTTCTAGATATTAAAAATACCAGAACCTTTATAACGAGTTTAAAATTGTTAAAAAAGATATTAGTACTTTTGCAGCTGAAATTTGAATTTTAAATTCAATATTGCTTTTAAGAAACTTGGTATCATGCCATTAAATTGATAGCTCTGTTTTCAGATAACAAATATTTATTTATCTGTTTTACTTAATTCTAAAATATAACGCAATTCTTCATCTAGATCTTCGTCATTTTCCTGTACTGATGGTGTTGCAGCAACAGAATCTGCAATTGTAGGCCATTTGTTGTAATCGTCATCATCACTGGCAAAACTACCCTCATTGGCAAGTTGAGATAAACTGTTTGTGCTGGTACTGTTGCTAGTGGCATCGTTGCTTCCATCAGAGCCCTCATGTTCAAATGTTGGTTGCTCGAGACTGGCAATCACTGCTTTCATCAACTCTTCATCTTCATCATCAACAGAATCAGCCTTATTCAATGGTGACGATGACGTTTGATTATTCTCTTGCTCAGAAAGCATCATTGCATAAGCTAGCATTTCCTCATCAGATAAACCTCCCAACGAAAGCTTGTTAATTTCTTTTTCTTCTATTTCTCGTTCCAATTTTTCTGATCTCAATTTACTAATGGATTCCTTGACCTCACGACCAATTTCATATCGAATTCTATCTCTTACAACATTATTACATGGCTTTCCTTTTTGCTTCAAAGCTCGTTTATTCAAAAACTGTTTGCCAGGAGAGAAATCCCAAGTTTTGACTTGATGACCGATGGTAGCTACACCTTGATAATCGTTACACCACAAATTTTTGACTTGCATAACGTTCATATCTGTACGATCTACAGGAGCATTTTTAGGGATTTTATTGCCTAGTGTATTGATGTTGGCACCTGTAAGAGGATCCCACATGTAAATCCAACCATCGTCGCTACCAGTGACAATTTTGCAAGCATCAATATAAATTGCGCTAATGCCAACTAAATGTCCTGTCAAAATACGAAGAGGTTTGATGCAAACATGATCTTGATTTACGTCATCTCCGTTCCATAAGCAAATAGTTCCCGTGTTGTCACCGGTAACAAGTAATCGAGTTGTCTTAACAGAAGATGGTGTGCCTTGTCCAGATGATAGACCAGATTTACTCGCTAGAGATGATGTAGATGCTGAAGTTGATAAATCAATAATTCCACCGCCCTTTCTTTTTGCAGTTGCAGGACGAGGCTTCAAAGCAGATTCTAATGAAAGAGTCGTTGAGAGCGGAGAGATATCCCATTTCATGCAGGTAATAGATGAACCTGCAGCATGTCCGTAACTAAATATTCCAACACAAGCACCTGTGTTTGTGCAAAATTTTAAAATATCATGGTGACCTTCATATGCTACAATAACCATATTTGAATCCATATCATATAAAGCACATTTAACGCCAATACGAGTATCACTTGTAGGCGCATTTAACACTGCTTTCTTATCTTGTATATTTTTTTCTAAAAATTCCTTTTTCTCGGCAAAATCGTCTCGAAGGCGATTTCGATTTAATTGAATGAGCTGATTCAAATTAACATGCCAGACAACAATTGAACCATCATCATATCCAACAATAATACGATGGTCCGCAGTTACTTCAAGACAAGTAGGTATTCTAGCAGACGCAGAAATAGGCAATAAAGTCCAAGCGCAAGAACTTGTAGCAACATCCCAAATCTTCACAGTACCATCTTCTGCGCCACTCAATACAATATCCTGTACATGCTGCGGCAACGATAAAATACGCACAGGTCCTTGATGGAAATCAGAAAATACTTTAAGACGACTAGTAGATTTCGTTCTTGTGGAAAGTGTAATGAAACCTGGTCCAAATCCCCATAAAATACGGTCTTTATCCATTTTCACAGCTGTCAATTGAAGGCGAATACTCTCATTTGTACTGTAAAGCAAATGTCGATGAGAGACTTTTCCAGTCATAGGGTTACATTTTGCAGCCACACCATGTTCTGTACTAGCTACTAACATTATTGAATCATCCAAATCAACTTGCATTGCTTCTAATGACCCAATTTTAGGATTAAATGACATAACAGTTCCACGGCCTTTTGTCCATTTTCTAAAAATATTTTATTAATACCAAACTCCAATTGCATGTAAATATTAACATTTACCTTAATAAATGAGTACGTAAAATGTACTCAGTTTTCCAACTTTCAATGGAAAGTCTTTTAAATGGTAAGCCGCCAAAATAAGATACGAATGCATCTCTCCCTAATGATTTTGTTCAATAAATGCGAAAGGTTACGCTAGATAATACAATGCTTACAACAATTATCATCCATTACAATATGTCTCCAATAGGTACAGACTTTGGCAACGGTAGCTAAGCTTGCTGGATCTAATCTTGAAAATATATGGGTAATAAGCTCTACCGAGAGTTGATGTACAAAGCAAGGCTCACTATAGAAAACATCAAATTAATATACATGAAAAAAAAAAAAGATATTATGCGTAGTAAAATTACTTTGGGTCAACTTCTGGAAGACGCTGCTTCGATTTTCCTTTTCTAAATTGAGATGAATCATGTTGGCCAATTTGTGGGTTATTATCGGTGCTTTGGTTTATAAGTTTGTTTTCTGTATAGTCTGTTGTATTATTATTATATTGAGTAAAAGACATGAATTAGTGGGGGGAGAGGGAGATGAGAGAGGCAAAAGTATAATGGATTTTTCGAGATTTGAGAATGAATTTGGAGCAAAATTTCTTTCTTCTTTTTAGATATTATTTCGATAAATAAAGAAGAAAATACAAATGAAAGATATATTTCTACTGGAATATCTCCTTGATATGTTTAACTGATAGAAAGATCAAGTCAAATTCAATGGCATTACTTTTAACATAAAGAATCTGTTGTGGTAAAGAGAGTCACCAAGAATCATTCAACGAAGGCCAATCAACAAGACATGCTTTGTTGGTTTGCTTCAACTATGGGTTCAAAGGATTTTTATAGATATTCTGAAGCAAATGATTCAAGAACAAAATATAGCTGACCAAACATTGAACTATACAGTACTCTTTGAAACTTTTTTTTTTTTTTTTTACTATATAGATTCAACAATCGAAATTTACAACTAAATTTCACTTCGAGCTGATGTTTCAAAACCATAAGCCATCTCTAAAAAATGTCCTATATAATTGTTTAGCACGGCTTTTTCGCTAAAAAAAATAGCATGATGCAGTTTAGTTACTGAATTTTACGATATCACCATTCTCTACTCAAATCATTACATGTAAAAGCATTAAAAATTCATTTATATATATATATATATATATCAACGTTTCGGATCAAATTTTTGAAAAGAGGGATTCAAACATTGAATTCCCAATCATTATATACATTTATTTAGGAATGGCTTTATTTAGATGATGATTCTTCATTGACAGCAACATCGTTGGACTTGTATTCACTAGTAGTTTCTCTATGCTTCTCTTCCATTATGATGTCAGTAGAAGCTGCCAATTTGAAAACGTCTGTAGTGGTAGATTGAACTTCAACAATCGCTGCTGCAGTGGTAGCAGATGTTGCTTCAATGGGTGCTACTTGTGCAGATAAAGTTTCTTCGCTGAGTGCTACTTTTGTAGATAAAGTCCCTTCAATGGGTGCTGCTTGTGAAGATAAAGTCCCTTCAATGGGTGTTGCTTGTGTAGATAAAGTTCCTTCAATGGGTGTTTCTTGTGTAGTAGATGCCTCTTTTTCAGCCTTTTCTTGAGCAGCCTTCTCTTTGGCAATTGCTTCGTTTTCAGCCTTTTCATCAACATAATAGTAAACCTTATTCTTGCTACCTTTAGGTCTACCAGTAGGTTTGAACTTGGCCTTCTTTCGTGGTCTTCCAACAGGTTTACCAGTAGGGATATAATATTGTTTGGGTTTTTTGGGTTCAGGTTTAGCAACCGTTTCAGAACTTTCGTTATTAACAGCATCACCTTGAGCAGGTTGATCTCCCAGGCTAGCTTCTGTCATGGTCTGATCCTCATTATCTGTAGCCTTTTTGCTAGTTGCTCTGGGCTTTACAGTATTTTTAGCAACTGCTGACTTGGAGCGACCTCTTTTGGCAGGAGGAGATTTATTAGTATGTTCAGAAGCAGCAGCACGTTTAGAAGTTCTTCTAGTTTCTGGAGTAGCAGAAGTAGTCATAGGAGACACGATAGTATCGGCGCGAGCTGTAGCAACATTCCATTCAGCCAACAAAGCATCTCTAACGACAGGAGCTTCAATCCATTGCAAGATATCAGAAGCTGATCTACGTTCTTCGGGATTTACACGTAAAAATTTCTTTAATAACTTTGTACTAACTGGTCCAGGCATTAAACGTTCCAACAAATAATCAATTCTGAAATTATCACTGACAGTTTCACGGAGCTTTTTAAGATCTGTATCAAATACTCCAGGCCAAGGTTCTATACCAGCGAATATCTTCCAAACCAAAGTACCAAGTGAGTAAATATCTTCAGCAGGAGCATTGATAAGATAGGGTAAAACTGCATGATCTTTACCACTTTTGGGAAGCGTTTGGATCGATCTGTAGAAACGGTAACCATGATCAGGACGAGCCATGACATAAGGTAAATTTCTACACCAAATGGTCAATTCATCAGGTGTTCTGGGTTTAATTTCGTTTTGGTATACATGTTGTTCGTTAGAATCAACCCACCATCTTTTGGCGTCTTCTGGAGTAAAGAAAATTGCTTTACCAAAGTCAATGAGATAAAGATGAGCTCTAAGAGATCCATCAGCTAATTTTTCATCTTTGGAAGGGTTTACCATGAAATTAACAGTAGATAAATCACGATGAGCAACGCCTTCTTCATGAATGGCCTTGATGGATTTGATAATTTGAACAATTATATCCATGCGTTGATGACTAGTTAAACGAGGGTGCACATGTTGATCCAAATATTGTTTCAATGTCATGTCGTACTTTGGCATAGTGAGGCCGATCATCTCTGCACCATTTTGATCATGAATAATTTGTTTGATGTGGCCAATATGTTGCTTCTTGCGAAGTTTTAAAAGACAAGCAATTTCTGCAACACGTTGAGCAGCAGTTGATCTTTGAAAGATTTGAACAACGTCTTTGTCGGCAAAGAAGACTCGTTTAAAATGGCCAATGGCATCGACAGGCTTGTTAATAAGATCCTCAAAATCTGCTTTGTATGCAACACCGCAATTTTTCTCGGCAGCATCTATGAAAATGATTTAGTATTAAAATGTCAATAAACCTAGGATTTTTGAATGTGCATACTTACATGCTTCAAGTAATTTCCAATGGTTTTCCAATTTAACATCGTTAGTTTCATCAGAATAACATCTGTAGAGAAGTTAATTTGGAATACTATAGATAGCGTAATAAATCAACTTACTGAACTACGTTCCCAGGATTAGTATATGTGCTTTGTAAAGATAAGTCATCTTCTTCCTCAGTGGCATCGCTATAACATTATCAGCATTTAATATTGATTCAATGCATTTATTGTATACTTTACTTTTCACCTGTAGTTGATATAAGGCTCTTTGTATGGCTATAAACATGAAGAATAGGAGCGCCTACTTCAGATTTATCTGTAGTTGGTTCAGTATATGATTGCACTTCGTAAAAGTCTTCCTTTGCATTAGCACCACTTGATATGATTGCATATGCAAATTGGCGAGTAATTTCGTTTTCTTTAGCTTTCTCAACATCTGAAGTGCCCTTATAAGAAATTTTCTGAACTGAACCTTCATCTTCTTCAAATAAAGTTTTGGCTAAACTTGCAGGAATGATATCATTGACTTCAGAAAGTTTGATAATGCTAACTTTCATCCAACCTTCAAAATCAGGATTATTGGTCTTGTGGAGTGGCCCCAAAGGATGAACAACAGCTACTTTGGACTTGATATTGACATTATTAGTTTCATTTTCAATAGGAGAGATGGTAGAATCAAAGAAAATAGACAAGATGGCATCGATATTATCTCTTGCATCAACTAATTCATTCCCATTTTTGGAAATAAACAAACGTTGAAGTGGTGTATCTAGATTTTCCTTGTCCCAGACCTCAGAAAGCCAACTGTTTAAAAGATTTGGAGATTTGTTGTGAACAGAATACACGATACTAAATGAAATGAATGTATGAAACTAATAAGCATAATGCTACACTAGCATTTTAATTTTTTTTTTTTTTTATAGATTGTACCTTTCTTTTTTGAGAGTAATTGAAGAAAAGATAGGTAATTTATAATATTCCTCAACAATTTTACCTGTTGCATTGTTACTGAAAAAACCAAATAATAAAAGCAAAGAAATAAAATATCAATAAACTCATTCAATCATCTTAATCATTAGACAATTTTTACCTTGAATCTAACGCGTCCAAAGAAAGACCTTTAATATTTAAAAGTTCAGCCTTGAAAGATTCAAAATCCTTAATCTGGTGAGTAAAAACCTTTGCTTCGACTTGTTGTAAAGCTTTAATATGATCTTTAATATCAGATAGAGAATAAAAATTATCCAATGCTGTAATGCATTGTCTGAAGAGGGCTTTATCCTCTGTGGTAGATGTTATTTCTTCTCCCATAAGCGAGATGCAAGTAATATAAAGGAAATAAAGAGGGAAAAAATTTATCTATTGAGCTTGTAAAACTTTTTAAAAGAGCCAAAACGATGGTGTTATGTTGCACTGCAGTCACGAATAATGTGCAAGTTGTTGTATGTTTATTTATGATACTTTTTAGACTTCTTACTTTGCTTCATTTCAGCAGTTATTTGGAATAAATTAGGCTTATTAAATTTGTCCTCTTGCTTGTTTTTGACCTTTTTAACTTTACCACGATCATAATCAAGATCGTACATATCAACTCTCTTTCTTTTGGGTTTGATTTGTTTAAGTACTTGATTTCTTTTGTCTGTATTTGTACCAACATCTTCATCCCAAGTACTAATATCATCTTGGAATTGGTTATTTGGTGTTTTAGATAACAATGCTCCTTTAACTTCTGCACTTTTACTTTGTAAACTTTCTTTTTCAATGAGTGCACCTAATTTTTCTCGCTTGGATTTCATATTTTCATTGTGATCGACAACAATGGCAGCTGCATTTTCTACTTTTTCCTTTGTGGATACTTCTTCCATTGCTTGTTTCAATCGTAAAGACTCTAATTCTTTTTCTTCTTGTTGGTTATCAATTTGAGGTACAATAATATCATCACTGATTTCTTTAATATCTTCTTCTTCTTCTTCTTCTTCTTCTTCTTCTACTTCGTTTTCTGGCTTGGTTTCTATCTCTTGCTTTTTCAATGTTGCAGTAGTAACAGGTTTTTTTGATCGCTTAACAATAACAGGAGATGTATTATAAAACAACATGTATGGTTTTTCTTCTAAAAGTCGCTTCACACTGACAACTTGTACATTATCATTATCCATACAATACCAAATGCCATTAGAGCTTTTAACATATGCCTTATAATGGCCATCATTAATGGTTTGTCCAGTATGCACAATCGCAGCATATAAATTGTATTTTGTATTGACAGTTTCGTTTTCTGTAATCACTCGCTTAATGTCCATCGATTCGTCAAATTTTACAAATTTATTAATTTTTGTTGTATCAGCATCGGTATTAAATCGTCTTAATTGAAGTGCTAATGTCATAGGTGATTTGTATATACTTTGAGTTCCTTTTTGGTTGCCTTCATGTTGACAGCTTGAGCATTCTTTGAATGCTAAAACCTGTTGCTTAAAATGTTTGGTGAGACATCTTTCCACGGTGCTACATTGTGTTAAATCTAAACTTAAATCCAAGAAAGAATCGTATACATTTTCAAACTTGTTGCATGACGGGCATTCTAATTTCTTTTGAATATAACCTCCAAAAATTTGGTATAATGCTGTTGTTTCTTGTACAAGTTTATCTTTGGATCTCTTTTCGGATAGTAGAAAAGATTGTATCTGTTCTATGAAATATTTCCACACATCAAAAGCATCTTTATTTGATCCCTGCGACATTTCTAATTATATATAAAAAAAAATGTTGATATGGCAAAATCAAGAATCGATATAATTAAAAAAACTTACTCTTTAATTTTCCTACAAATACTCGAGGTTGAAGGGCATAGGGTGAACCTTTAAGTGCTGTTCTAATGTGTTCTTCTACAGCGCAAACAAAACAATAATCCTGAATTGTACCTATTTATAAACAGATTAAATATACTGATTGAAAACACAAATCAAACAAACTTACAATTAGCACTGTGTGTTCTGTTCAGCATATAATTAGCTAGAGCAGGCGTATATGTCAATACTTGCAAGACAGCATTGAGAGATGAGAGTTGGCCGAGATCTTTGAGACCAGAACCAACAGGATGAATATCATTCCAACCTGAATTCAATTTATCTTTTGCAAATAAAACCTTGGATGGTCTTGTAAACCCATTAGCATCCACTTGATCTGCTACATTATCTCCTCCTGCACTGATATTATCATAAGCAGATGTAGCATGAACTACACCCGATATACCATTGACAGGTGCAAATTTTTTCTTGAAAAGCTCAAATTTCTGGTCCACATATCTCGATTTTCTAAATTTAATGGATCGATTCAAGAGATTGCTGACTGTATTTTTTTGTACAATTGTATCATTCTTTCCACCTTTGACAACTTTCTCTGCTCGTTGATTTTTACTGGACATTGTATGCTAAAAAGATGCAATGAACGGGGAGAAATCTTGATGATGAACTGACCATAATTTGGAAAATTTTATACTTACATGGAGTCACGTATGGACTGTCTCTTTCAATTGTATTTACTAGATAAAAAAAGCTATGCGCAATAAAGTATTTCATTTTTTGTTAAACCTCTTCCACTCTAGAACATGCCTTTTCAATGTATTATCTGCTTACAACCTCTAATAGCCAGTGGTGATCATCCTGCTGCTATACCCTGTGGACATGTATACCATAAAAACTGGTTAGTTTCAAATATGTATATATATATATATATGATATAAGAAGACATTTAACAATTCTTTCTCCAGCCTTCGACCGTGGGTTAACGAGCATAGGAATTGTCCATTGTGCAAAAAAGTTTGTAATCATAGACAAATTATTTCACCATTATACCTATCTAGCGATGACGATAATAATAATATCACAACAGTCGAAACATCTGAACAAACACACAATTTACAATTACGATTAACTAAATTAACCAAAGAAAAAGACGTCGCAACCCAAAAATACAGCACAGTCAAGCAAGCACTACAGGACGAAAGAGTCAAATCTCAAGAGATGGCCTCTGACTTAAGAAACGCTACCAAATCAATACGACATATGAAACAAATTCGAAGGTAAATTTACTACTTTTACTATTATTTGCCAAAAAGATATGTTGACTGTTGTATCAGAGTAGCAGAGTTGGATGATCTTATGAATAGCCCTACTTCTAAAGCATTTTTTCAAAACCTTGATTCATATACAAGAGAGGATTTGCTTATACAGAATAGGGCTATGCAATCTAGATTAAAAAAAGCCCACTCGTAAATCTCACAAAAAATTCATTGTATTTGTTGTTTTTTTAAAAAAAACAAAAGCTAATTACATTTTTTTAATCGTAAATAGAGAACGTGACGATGCAGCAAAAAAGTCGTCGATCCTTGAAAGAGACAACTTGCATCTTAAGAAAAAAATTGAAAGACTCCAAGAAAAGTTACAGGCTACTGAAGCTCAAGGCATTAAGAAAAGTGTACAACCCAAACCACGACGAACTGGCAATGTAATTGTTTTAGATGATTCTTCAGGTGACGAAAATTCAGAAAACGATGAAAATACTGTAGATGATGATGATTCAGATGGCCCGGTTTTGATAGCTGAAAGGTAAATGCTTACAAATTGAATTTCAATCATAAGCTGACATTTTTTACAGTAGTAATCATAGCAATAATTATAATAGACGTAGTAATAGTCATCAATCATTAAAACGGTAAGTTTGATAATTAATAAAAGCCTGTGATTTACTTATCAAGTAATTGTTTTAGACAACTTTCTCTGCTATCCGACAACGACGATGATTTTGCTATCGAAGAACACAAAATTCCGTAAGTATTTTTTGTACTATTCGGTGCTATAATATTATCTAATTCTCTTTATCATTGTTAGAAACCTGGGGCATCTTAATTTTTCTCGCTGGAATTAGCCCTGCTATTTTTATAACATTTAAAATTTTAATTATACCATCAATTGATTCAGTTTATAATGTGTCATTGTGCAATAAAATCTTATTACTATTTTTAAAACAATACAACAATCATTCCTGGTTTTGCTCTGTAAAATGGTTGTCTCTAAATAATATAATGTATTTGATTTTTTTTGAAATGCCTAACCTTTTCATAATTATAGGCAAGCTGAACGAAACCTATACAACGACAGACACTTATCGAAATGTCAAAAATAAGCCCCTGATTTTTGTTTCAAAAATGCATTAGCGATTGTATACATAAATATAATATCTTAGCAGTATCAATTACAGTTTTTCAACGATGGAATAGACAACAGCAATACAATAACCTTTGTTTTGAACAGGAGAATGTTTATACTGCCCACTTTTAAGGAATTGATAAAAAATTTCGCTCTCTAATAAGTTGCATAAATACGAAATGTTGAAAAATGTCAAATATCCTAGCTTTTTTTATTACCGATATCTCGGCCAGTTTTAGATATTTTTGAGATTATAATATATCATATAAAAAATGAGATTTGCCACATAAAATTGTATTCGTTTTAAACCCGCATCAAAACTTTTGATATTTTCAGTATCCAGTAATGTAAAAATTGCTAGATGACATACCGCTGAAATTATTCAAACAAATGATGTCAAGCCCAGTTTTATGTCATATCTTCTAGGGCAAATTCAAACTTCAATTTCAAATCACAGGTTGATTTTATATAATTTTTCAAAGAACATCTAAAACAAATTCTACAAAATACGCAAAAAGCTCTCAAAAAATTGCGTGCTTCAATTATTTTCATTTTTGCAACAACTCAAAGAGCCTGAAGTTTTTAATTTCGTGGATAAACTCTAGATGTGCCTACCGTAGCAAGGTCAGCTTATTTGGATCCATATTCATCGAGAACTAGTGGTTAATGTGATTGGTAGGGATGAAAAAAAAATGAGCTAATTTTTATAGTGTAGATAGTTGTTAACCAACTTATTGTTCAAACTTGTTGAATGCACAATGACTAATGGAAGCTAATATTTGAAACAATCGCAGTACCTATTGTGTTATTATGCTACCATGTTTATTTAATCGATATTTTGCTTACTGGTTGTAAAAAATAAAATTAAAGAAAGACTACGCAAAAGTATATATGTAAACGAATATATTGTTGTACTTGCTCTCCGTAATATTAATAAATATACATCAGAAATTTGTAAATGTAAAACATTATAAAATTATGTTGACGAGAAAAAAATTGCCTATTTAAATAATGTCCAGATTAAAGATGTCGAAATGGCAATAGCAAAACATAGATTGCCTCTAAAACGTCTGATGTGCTCTAAACCTACAAGTAATAAAAACTATGATACCCAAAATGTATATTGACTAGTAGGGATATTTTGAGCCGAGCTTTATGCTAGCAAATTTGGCTGGTGAAATATGGCTCGACAACAATACTAACATTGACGTCTATTTGTATAACATCACATCCATTCAGAATTGTTGTCCCAGCTACAGATTTCGTTTAATGGGGCAAGGGTGGTTTCTATAGTGTTGGTTTCATAAATTTGAATGTTTCCGAAATGGCCAGCTTAGAACTTAGAACTGATCATCCACGTTTAAAATGAAAATAACCCGAGAAAATATTAAGATATTGCAAAGATAAATATTAAGTAAATTCTAGTTTATTTTTCATTCTTTATTAGGAAAAATAACTTTTGTATGGATTTGACGATTTTTTTTTTGTTTTTGTCAATTTTATAAAACAGGCTTTCATGCAATAGAAATTGGTGAAGTGGAATCTGATATGCAACGTCTAGTTTTTGCAATAGTACATATTAGGGGCTATCTAAAAAAATTTGTCTCGTCAAGAAATAATAATTTTTCGTAGAGAAAATTGAAATTTAATGATTGATATTTCACTAAAAAGAAAATCAGCAAAAATGCATGTATATTCTATGGAATTGGAAGGTCCTTTTTTTTTTAACCCAAAAAAAAAATGAAGAAAAACTTGGATAACTCGACAAACAATAGAACTACAATTGCAAACAAATATTCAATCTGTAGATAATTTTGTTGCGCAAAATATCAAATTATAATATTTTAAAATTTTATTTAAAAAAAGGGCACTTTTTGATACAAAACTACTAAAATAGAATATTGGACCTTACTGCGAATTTTGAGCAAAAAATGTTTTTAAAGCTTACATAGATCGATTCAAAATCAAAAATTAAATTCAAAACATTTAATACACAAAACCAACTTGCTATGCATTTTCGTAAGTTATTAAGCGTTCAAGATTTTTTGCTTTTTTTTATCTCCATTTCTCCATTTGAACACTTTTCAATTCAAGAACCGCCGAGCGTAAATATTTTCTTATATAATTATATATGGTTATCTTCAAAACCGGATCGTGCACCCATTTTAATAAGCAATCAGGGAATAAAACATACAAGACTATGCTTGAGATACTACAGAATATTACTATAAGACCCATTTCAAGTTTTCAATTAGTATGAAAACAACAAAGACGAAACACTGACTCTCCCCGCTTAAAATGCCAATTCAAGACGTCAGATGTTTTGAGAAGATATAAGCTTGCATACGATAGTACTCGGCCAAAATTCATCTGCTTGTAATATTTTGATGGTACAACATAATACCCGAAGGTTACAAATTTGTGATATATATATATATATATATATATATACTTTTTTTACATATAGCGACTCATAAAGCTAGCTCAAAATAACCCTTTTTATGCATTTTAACCTGATTGATGGCAGGAATTATACTCTTCAAATCAACAACATATATTGCCTCAATCATTTTGAACGGTGTTATAACAGAAATAGTTAATTAATGGATACCTTTATTATTCAAAAACTAAATCTTTAACAAAAATAAGTAATAACCGTTTAGACCCATTTATTAGTGTATTAGTTATTAAAATAATGTTGAAAAAGTATAATTTTTTTTATTTATAACTATTTAATATGGTATCCTTTAATGTATAATAACGTTGGATTTTAGACTAAGAGCTAACCAATATTTGAAAAAAAAATACAAACATTAATAAAAAAAATTCTATTATTGTTATTTATTTATTAAGTAAAAAGAATGTATGCAACGATACTGAAGGTAATATTTAGTATGGTATAAGGTATAATAATATACATAAAAATTAAAAAGAATTGCCATGGTTTTTTTTATAGAACAGTTAAAGATTGCTCCTTGACAAGTTCAGCGTAAGCTCCATTGAGTGCTAACAGTTCCCAATGTGTACCTTGCTCAATGATACGACCATCTTTGACAACACAAATCAAGTTAGCATTTTGAATAGTAGACAAACGATGAGCAATAGTAATAGTTGTTCGCCCTCCTTCTTCTAAAATGTTATCCAAAGCCTCTTGTACAAGTTTTTCACTATCACTATCAAGAGCAGAGGTAGCTTCGTCTAAAAGCAAAACCTTAGGCTTACGGATCAAAGCACGAGCAATAGCAATTCTTTGTTTCTGACCACCAGATAATTGAGAACCCTTATCACCAACACGAGTGGCATAACCCTCAGGCAATGATGCAATAAAATTGTGGATATTGGAAGCCTTACAAGCGTTTTCAACGTCTTCTTGAGTAATCGCTTTACCATCATCAACACCAAAACGAATATTATCAACAATGCTCATATCAAATAAAATAGGTTCTTGTGCCACAAGAGCCATATGACTACGCAAGTTATTTACAGAGTAAGATTTGACATTATTAGAATCAAGAGAGACAATACCAGCAATAGGATCATACCAACGCTGAAGCATACCAATAGTAGTCGATTTACCACAACCAGAAGGACCAACAAGAGCGATAGTTGTACCAGATTTACCCCTAAGATTGAATTCACCCTTAAAAACTTTGGTATCTGGACGAGCAGGATAAGCAAATTCAATATCTTTAAAATCAATATCACCATTTAATGAGCCAACAAGGGGTTCAATGCCTTCCAATTCAGGATCAATTTCAGGCTTACGGTCCATAACTTCAAAAGAAGCAATAGCAGAATATTTAGCTTTGGCAAATGTACTAGCAAAGACAGAACTACGTCCAGCACTTTCAGCAGTAGTCATTACAACGGTCATGGTAGTGAACATTTGCTGGAAAGTAATTGTACCATTGATAATCAATCGCATACCAGCATAGAAACTGACAGCACTAGTATAAAGACTAATACCACGATTAAGAGCATAACCGATAGAAGAAAGGTAAGCCTTACGCTCAGCAAGCTTATGAGGGTGTTCAGTAGCATGAAAATAACGTTCTTCAAAATGGCTTTGCTTGTTTAAAGCAGCAACAGTACGAATTTCGCGAATGGCTTCACCTGCAACTTCACCACTTTCTGCATTAGCCTTTTTAGTTTTATCTTCAAAACCGCGATGAATTTTAGATTCATAAGCAGTTGCAGCCATAATAAAAGGGGCCATACACAAGATAATTAAAGTAAGGGCCCAACTGTAGATAAAGGCAATAATCAAACCAACACAAATAGCAACAATCAATTGAGTAACATCGCCCCAGACTTTAGTAACCATTTCATTGACATTACGAGCATCAACGGCTAATTTAGCAGTAAGAGCGCCGGCATTATTTTCTTCACGATCAAAGAACCCGATTTCTTGACGCATGTAGGCCTTGAAAATATTTCCACGCAAACGTTTGGTATAAAGCTCACCAGCAATTTCAAATGAGAGAGTCTGTGTACCAAAACCAATGAACGCAGCAATACCAAGTATAAGAAAAAGAAAAGCATAGAAATTGGCACCTTGCATAGGTCCTGGATTGATTTCTTCTCCAGGCAAACTGATAGTAGCAATGACCTTGGAAAACACAAATGAATATATTGGGAACACAGAGCCGGCAATAGCAGCACCAAAGATGCCAAGAGCAATCAATTTCCATTCAGGACGCATTTGCTGAAGAACTCTTTTGACAGGAGCATCTTGCTTTTTCATTAATTTCTTGCCATCTTTTCGCTTCTGTAATTTAATATCGTAAGCATTGATAGTAGCAGAGCTTGCCTTACTGAAAGCTACTGTATGTTGATCATGATATATTGTAGGTTTTTCTTCGTTAAAATTGCTGTGATGAGTATTTATAATTTCAAGAGCTTCTTGCTTTTCAAGAATATGAGCTTGGTTTTGAATATCTAATTGTTCTAGTTGAAGAAGAGCTTCAGTGCCAATATCTTTAGGTTTATGCATAGCGGAGGTCTCATTTTCATCAGTATCAATTATTTGCTTTCGAACTAAATCAGCATATACACCGTTCATTTTTAATAATTCGTTATGCTTGCCATGTTCAATAATATCACCATGGTCCAAAACGACAATAAGATCAGCATTGACAATAGTAGACAAACGATGAGCAACGACAATTGTAGTACGACTAGCAGATGCTTTATCTAAAGCAGATTGTACAAGGCGCTCTGATTGAGTATCCAAAGCAGATGTAGCCTAAGATTATGTATACATTAGATATAATTTACGATAAAATATATATAATATTATTTATTACCTCATCTAATAATAGAATAGTAGGATTCTTTAAAATGGCACGAGCAATAGCAATTCTCTGCTTTTGGCCACCTGATAACATACCGCCATGTTCACCAACAAGAGTATCATAACCATTTGGTAATTTAGTAATGAAAGAATGGCAATTAGCTTCTTTGCAAGCAGTAATTATGTCTTCTTTTGATACTTCTTTGTCACTCCCCATAGCTAAATTCTGAAGAATTGTCATGTTAAACAAAACAGGTTCTTGTCTGTGAATAAAGATATAAGTAAATAAATTTTTATACTTCAATTAGTTTTTTTTTCTTACCCTACAACACCAATGTTTTGTCTTAACCATTTAACATTAAATGATTTAAGATTTTGACCATCTAAAGTTACAGTTCCAGATAAAGGATCATAAAACCTTTGCATGAGTTGGACAGTAGTTGATTTACCAGATCCAGATGGACCAACAAAAGCTACAGTCATTCCAGGAGAAATCTTCAAAGAGAGATCCTTCAAGATAGTAAGATCTGGACGAGTAGGATATTTGAACATTACATTTTTGAACTCAATAGCACCCTTAATTGAGGTAGGAATAATACCATCTTTAGCATCAGGATCAATATCAGGAACACGATCGATGGTAGCAAAAATCTTGTAAGCGGCACCACAAGCAGCAGATACAGCAGACAAATTAGCAGGTAATTGAAGTAAACTCATACAACCCATCATTATTGCCAAGAATACAACAAGAACGACAGGACCAGTCAATTCTCCTTTAGCAACAAGATTGGCGCCATACCAAAGAGTAAGTGAATAGGTACCAAATAAAAAGAACATGAAAAATGCAAAACCAATACCCAAAGCAGAGCCACGTTTGATTCCAGTTTTAAGAGCATTGTTTAATTCATTGCTATAACGTTTAGAGAAACGTTTTTGTAAAGAAAACGAATACACTGTACGAATGGAATTAAATACTTGTTCAGCAATCGAACCAGCAGAAGCATAAGCGTTTTGGGAAGCTAATGTATATTTAGTGATGAGAAAGCCCATACAACTTCCAGTGATGACAAGTAACGGCATAATAGCGAGCATTATAACAGCAAGTTTCCAACCTACCAAAAGAAACCAGGGTTAAAAGTTGTGCAAAAATATTTAACCAATTTTTTGTTGTTGTTGTTGCTGTTGTTGTTATTGTACTGTATATTACCTTTGATAAAAGCTACGACAAAACCAGCAATAAATTGGGAAATAAGCATAACAAATTGACCAAACTTTTCCGAGATACCATCTTGAATGATCTGTGTATCATTAGCGAGCCTTGTATTTAAAGAGCCTTCAGCAGCCATATCAAACCAACTCATATCTTGACGAAGAACTGAATGCACATACAGGCTCCGAATACGACGAGCTTGTTTTTCTCCTGTGACAATCCAGAAGCAATTAGAAATATAAGATGCTACCAAGACTGCAGTACCCATATATGCCATAATATGAATAACAGGCAAAGTTGTTTCCAATAATTGACTGTAATCTGTGAGCGATGATGTGACATTAGAAATGAACTTTCCATAAATTAAAATTGACGATGGAAGCATAGCACCAGAACCAGCAGAACAAATGATAGCACATAATATCATTAAACGTTCCATTGGTGTAGCAAAACGAAATAGCTTCAAAATTGAAACACTTGGTTCTTTTGGTTTCTTTTGTTTCTTTGATTTATCATCTTTTGATGTTTGTGGTAATGCCAAATCTTTCTCCAAATTTTTTGACATTTTATTGGGAGGTTTATTTTTGTTGTGTCAATATACTTTAATCAAAGGGTATTTATACATTTTGGCAGAATCTGCCATTTGGAGTAAGACGCAAATGATCATAAATGATGAATATTACCTAAAGGGTGAGGTGCCGAAAATGGGATTGGGCCATTTGAATTGAATTAGCGATAATGATGTTTCAAGTCCTTTTATGCTAAAGAAAAGCATTTTGGCATTGTAATTCAAGCTAAAATACCAATGCATACAATGAAATCAAGTCAAAACCTAAACTTTTTATTATTTGAAATATATTTTTACTTATTCAAAAATATATTAATACTTTTCATCATATTATATTTATGGAATTTTCTAGAAATCAGAAATTACAACTATAATCTTTTTCATTAATATTAATTGCGTTGAGCTTATCAAACTAACGTAATTTTAATGTTTATTCAGCATGGCAGCAGCAAGATAGCCGAATGGACCGTAAGGGCCGAAGTATATTCATATGATTTGATTGGTAACTTACTTCATTCGATCCCTAACTACGAAATCAAAACAAACCACTCTGCATCAATAGATTTTTTATTTAATTTGATTAATAATAGATCGAAGAATTATTTGACATGTCTGTTGTAGATGTTTCACCAAAAGTAATACGTGAGCCTCCCCCAATAGTGCTTGCTAATGGCTCAAAGCTAGAAGTTTGAGTTATTTCAGTAGGGGTAACTTTCTTTTCATTATCTTGATCATTGTGGTGGTGGGTAAGCTGTTTATTATTGCGGTATTTCTTGACAAATCGCTTGGCAATAAAGTCTCTTGATTTATGTAATAAAACTTGAAGGAAAAAGCATAATATAATGAATATTGAAATTGCAAGATACCATATTATTGCACTTGGACCGGCATTCCAATCAAGGAAAGTGTAAACCCACCATTTTTCACTACAGTTTTAGTTTTAGTATATAGATATTTCATATACAATAATTGCTTACACTGCGAATATAATAAATATTAAACACATGTACAGAAGCACTGTACCAAATACTAATAATACCATATTAATACATATTATCATTCGATTGAAAATAACCTCTATTATTAATATAAATAATGTAACAGCATGTAATGATATGCTTATCCAAAAATCAATAGGAGATAAATTTGCTAATATTTGAATTATAAGTTCATGTATACTTTTCAATTTCAAAATTTACCTTCAAACAATTTCTCTTTCGCCAGCAATGCCCAAAATACCACTGGTGTTTGAATGCTGTTGTCTAGATGATTAATACCGCATTTAATATTTTATAAACACTTGCTACTTGCTTGTACACAATAACTGTATGATAAAGATACACGTATGCATAATTTAATACAGAACTTTGATCCAAAAATGAAGCTGGTCTTTTAAATGATTGATGTGGCCATAGATATTTTGCATGGTGATAAAGCGTTGTCTATATATGCATATGCCGTTAGATTATTTCCATATCAAATGAGCCCTCAGGCGCTTACAATCAAATATGCATGCATTCCAATAAACGTCAAATCAGTAAAATAAGCAAAAAAATGTCTGAATCCGCCAGTTTTTGCAGTATAGATAATATCTACCCACATGATAATAAAACTATATAAAACAAGAGGCAGTCTTATAAAGAACAGCGTTTTTGATGATACAAAATGAGATGTAATAGCTCTTTCAGGTTCAAAATGATCTAAACCAAACCATTGTATCATTTTACTTGATGATAGATGGATTGGTTCATCCCGAAAAACTAATTTGCTTTCTGTCATTAAATGGAATCAAAGGAATTAAAAAATGCTCAAAAATTAGCTGTTTTTTAAAGACTTATACAACATCTTCTCCTATTTTATTTTGAGTGTCTAGGGAGGTATTTTTACAACAAAATTACCTTCTTATATGAATTTGTATATATACAGGTTTTCCTTACAATAAGAAAGAGGAATTGTATAAAAAAAAAAGCTCCTCTAATCCCTTTTGTTGGAAGCATTTCTCCTGAACGCTCTAGTTGAATTAGAAGCAGAAGAAGAACTATCGCTACCATCACCATCAAATAAAAGCCCTCTGGATTCTTCTTGTTGGATGCTAAGATGTTGTTCTTCATCTTGACCAGCAGTACTAACAAAGAAATGACTATTATCATCAATGATGGGTTCACCACCTACTGCACCAACACAACTAGGGCAAATTTCCAAAGGAATACCAACAGGTTCAGATTGTTGTTTTTTATGGTAATTTTTAACAGATTCATAGAAGCCATTTTTGCCAATTAAAATAATAACGACAACAGCAATTAGCCACCAGATGAGTAAATTAAACACCAAAGCAGGATAAATACCTCCATAAAACGTGGCTAAATCCGAGAGTCCCTGAACCCGCCAAACCCAATAAATCAGAACGAGTACTTGGAACCACACTCTATCGCAAACAAGGGTAGCATGTTGTTGACCAGTACCTTTACATTTCAATTGATATGCACTAGTAGATTTCCAAATGAAAAACAATATAAAAATGCCAACATTAAACGTTAATTGGAAAATTGCATACATCCAAGTATCTACTGGAACCCATTGATGTTTTTCAAATAATAAACCCCAGAGGTAAAAAAATCCCATGCCTTCATTCTGTTCCTTACCAGAAGGAATAAATTCAGCACGGAACCATGGTAATGTCATGAGACTTAAAAGACAAATAAAGCATAAAGACCAAACATAAGGTTGCTCTTCAGGGAACTGTAAAATACGATGCATCCATACATAAAAATGCTTTTGAATATCAGCGTAAATACCACGATTAATGCCAACTTCAATTTCGTGAATCAAAAGCAAAATCTTGTTGCGAAGGTTATGTCTTATATCCACCTGTTGGTTTTTTTCGTAATCATTATAAACTTTAGGTACAGT
Source organism: Mucor plumbeus (assembly GCA_016758945.1). Lineage (NCBI taxonomy): Eukaryota > Fungi > Mucoromycota > Mucoromycetes > Mucorales > Mucoraceae > Mucor > Mucor plumbeus. Next base: position 63,995 of record JAEPRC010000053.1, read on the forward strand.
AATTGTGATCAACATGGCAATCACTGCAAATATAGACAAAAATCGAACCAAAGAAGAAATACTAGCCCAAATAATCCATTCGCCAGCACCACCTTGGATTTTGACTCTCATGTTATCCATTCTAAAAGGAACTTGATGAATGCCTACTTGATTATCGGGTGCTGTTACTTCAATGCGCAAATAATGTGTTTCAAAATCATCAAAATCAATGGGATCCCACATGATTGCCCAAAGAGGCATGTTGTTTTCTTGATTGATTGTGCCAATAAACTTTGCTGGGTATGGATGATGTTTTTCATCGACAAATGTTTGTATTTTGAGAGCTTCTGGCGCAAATTCTGAAAAAATCAATAAACGAATATGAGTGCTAAGGCGAGATTCGTGCAAAGGCTCTTTTGTGGGAAGAGTGTAGCGAGAGTCCTTAGGATTTGTAATTAAAACAACTGGAGCAGGATGAATTTTATCGGGCCAAATAATCTTGTTGTCTTTTGTGAGTGGTACGATATTGGAAACAGGTGGAATTTGTGCAATAGGTAATTCAACATCTACAAATGAAATTAAATCATGATCAACTGCAACAATACGATAGGCCCCATGGTCTTTCATATCTGCTACTTCAAGCTCTAATGAATCAGATTCTCTTCTGTAAGATTTGAGAACTTCGCCGAGACCTGCAGCAAGTTTATGCAAATGGCCACAAAAGTAAATGCTAAAATGATCTGCTAAATCTTTGAATCTATACCCCTCTGATGATACACCGGGAAACATGGTTGTTGTAGGATAATGAGAAAACTAAATGAAATGTAAGTTGAATCATTCTTTAATTTTTTATAAAAATGATTTTACCAAAAATGTATGATTGAATGCGGTAGGCATAATCTTGGAAACTAGACGATTCATAGAGTTGGTGGTTAAGTAACCAAAGAAATTGAAAGGACGAGATGGACCCTTTCTAGGACTGTAATGCAACATATTGTCAGTAAACACACCTTCATACTATTTACATACAATGTCTTACCAAGAATCAACAGCGACAAAATTATAATTACCAAATGTTTTTGATACTTCCCAACTATAAACACCTTTACCTTCATCCAACAGTTTCGAACTCTTTCCAAAATTGCGATACAAGTTATTTTCTGCTTGCCATGAAACCAAATCAAAGCAATCATGATTTCCACGCATATCGTACCAAGTTGTACCATTAGCACCTTGTTCAACAGCAGATTTATAAACTTGCCATTCTTGAGGATATTGAGCTGATACTGTCCTCGTTTCATCTTTGGCATCGATTAAATCTCCAGTAACAACTAAAAATTCAGGACTATTTAAATGCATTTGCATATCTTTTAGTGTTATGTGTTGTGTAGCACATTATATAAAAAGGCTTACTTTATCACTGGTAAAGCAGATTGCAGGAAATGTAAGAAATGTATTGTGTGTCCTTGAGGTTGAAATTTTGATATATGCAAATCAGAGACTTGAATAAAATAAAAAATTTTATCAGGTTGATCAGCCATTCGACCTGTTGAATTTCTATAACCTGCGTGTTCCAACTCTGCAACAGGAGTAGGATTTTGTTGTTCCTTTTCATACCAATTATCATCTTTGTTGGCTACTCTTAAATCTTTTGTTGACGAATAATAGAGCTGAATTGCTCTTATAAACCCAATCAATACTAGGGTTAAACAAAAGTATGAAGAGGGAGATAACCTCATTTTGATTAATTAGAGAAAGATAGAAGGGATTGATACCTACAAAATTAAAGGTTTTTAAAAATAAATTTTACTTTGTTGTAGCCAATGAGTGTACGACATTTTAAATGTCGATATTTCTTATCTGGTGATATGCATTGTACACAATTGTATACAGTTGAACCAAATTTACATATAGTATTAGTAACCATATATTACGATATTTTGTGGTCGGCAAAGTATTATTAATACAACAGATTTCATTATCTTGACATTTGCGGGAGTCATAAATTTTGGACGGTTACAGTAATTTTGAACCATCGTTGAGGACCAAAATCTAGCAGTTGGAGTTTTGGGCTCTACTTTTGCGATTTCATGGAGTGGTTTTATGTAATATTGTATCTCAAAAGCGAGCTTTTGAAAGGTTTTATCTTATCAAACCGTGCTGGCTTTGTTTTATTGATGAGTGTATATTAGGCTCTACTATGGGCACCAATAATACCTTACTATATCTTAAAATTTTGTCAATAACTCCATATTTACAGTTCAACTTTTTTTTTTTTTTTTTTTTTGAAAAAAAAAGCTAGATGCATATGAAATTTACTACACTATAAAGAATGAGTTTATTCATTAATTTTGGATACTGTTTCAGGTGTAGTATAAATATTGAAAAAAAAAGTTTTTCAGCACTATTTGGACTAATATTTATTAGTTTCGCAATGGCTACTATAATAATTTGTTTAAGCAGAGGAAGAAAGTTTTTCATTTGAAATTGTGCTAAACTTCTTCAAAAACAATTGTTAGCTAATAAAGCCAAAATAGATTATTTAAATTTTTATTATGCATTAACTGCAAATCTTCAATTTAATTTCAAGCCATTATTTGATTTTATAGAAATTTTCAAAAAATATCTGAGGCAATTTATCATACAAAATAATGTTGTTGGACCGAGCTTGTAATAGTAAATTTGGCTAGTAAAACCCGGCTCAACAACAATGATAGTCCATGCAGAATTACTGCTTATTATTTGAATCAGTATTTACGAAGACTAATACTAGTAGCCTTAACACTTATGGTTAAATTTTTCTCAATCTATTTGCCCACATTTTCTATTAAAATACTAAGAGTAATGCAGAGAATACATATCTAACGATTTAAAATAAGAATAAAATACAAAAATATGTTAAAAGAGTATTCAAAAATTTGATCGAGTTTGGTAAATTTATAAATTAAAATAAATTTTAACATTAAATACAACAGCTGCAATTGACAATATGTGAAAATTCACTAGACAAACAGAGCCAACTGTAGTAAATTATAAAATCAAGGGGCTGTCAATTGGGATATATAATATGTGAATTATAAAATTGACTTTGATTCTATGATTGGGGTAAGTGGTGGTTGGTGTTACTAACTGTAATTGCTATTACACTATTACTATACGATCAATACCTATGATTGGATTATATAACAATTGGTTATAAGTATCAATGATAATTGCGTAATAAAATATATTTATTTGGAATGGCATTATAAATATATAAGGGGAGGAACGAAACAGATAAATTCATTGATGTTCATTTAGTCTACATAGATTATCGGTATTTATATGACTTGGGAGTTGGTTATATAATAATTGGGGTTGAAGTAAGAATGTAACGGATCAAATCATTACACCAAAAAAGTAGACATTAAGACATCGCCAGCATTTTAATTGTAATTAGATGTTGCTATTTATTATAAAAAAAATTTATTTGAAAAAAAAAATGCATAAAAGATCTGTAGTTATTATTCTACATCACAACGATAAAAAAAAAAGTATTGTGTGAATTTAATAAAATTCACTACTGTCATGCAACATATTATATTCCATGACTAAAATGGTACAAAATACAAATAAAGAAATGTTTAAAGGATTTTTTTCACCTTGAATTTAATAAATGTAATTCTTTATTATTCCTCATTCCTCATAGATTTACAAGAAACTTTTGTGAATTGAGTTAAAGTATTTGAATTGAAAAACTGTTTTACTACCTTGTTTCGATTTACAATGAATTGTTCCATCCGTTACTACTATAATATGTTCTGATTTAAACATCCCCTATGTACAATTGCATTGCAAAAAAAAAAACAATTTCGGCGAGCTTCCTCCTAATTTTCATACATCTCCGGCTTGGCGGTATTTGAAAATTAAAACTTTCGAACGCTGAAAAAATTGATAAAAATAATCCTAAAATTTTAAAAAGCAAAATTGCCATCGAAAGTGTATAGTAAGCTGGCTAGCTTTACTAAGTAATTTCAACATGAAATTTAATTTTGTATCTAGCCATATATTTATTGAAAGCGTTTGTCACCAAAAAAATTACAAAAAAAGCAGAAATATAAAAATCAATTTTTAGTAATTTTAAAAATATTTTTATGATAAAATTTTAAAATTAACGTTACAGATACGTAAAGCAAAACCATACCTATTATTTGGAATATTATTCGTTACTCTAGCTCTATTTTTCATAGAGTTATTAGCTTTCTTCGAAAAACCTAAATTTTGAACGAGGGTATACAAGGGAAAAATTCATGATTTTTTGAAATTGATTTTATGGTAAAAATTAATAAAACAAAATGAGAGAATCATTTTTGGCTTATAAAGTATATGCTTAGACGGTTGCTATCTCGAGTTACAGCTCATTGAAGTTGCGTTTTTGTACGCTTTTAATGGAAATAGCTTTATAAATAGTGCATGAGCTTAATTGGAATTTTTGCTAGATTTGATTTCCTTCTTCGTATATTTTTTTTGAAATATTACTCTTTGAGATTACTTTAAAACTGCAAGAGTTATTAACTAAAAGGTGAATTTTGTGGCGATTTTCTCGGTATTTTAAGGTACAATCCGCATAAAACGGAGTTTGATAATTTAGTCCCCGTAATTCGAACTCGATATTTAGTAATAAATCTACTTTTTGAAGGAGTTTTTTTTTGGTACAGTCTTTAGGGCAACTGCTATATAATGATTGGATTCACAATTATATGCTGCTTAAAAAAAAGAGTACAATCAATAAAATAATATGTAATTATTCACTTCTTCAACTGTACAATAAAAACAAAATAAGGTTTGTTTAAATATAAAAGTATTGCTTCTTATATTGATGTAGTATTGTGTTCCTGAGAAACAATTAAGGGAGGCATTAAACTATGAGATTTGTTTGAGAGTAACTTATGGATTGATGTTAATCAATCATAATTAAGCCGTGCTTACAGAGCTTGTGAGTTGCCTTGTTTTTTCAATGCTGCGCTTGTTGTGCCTGGATTGTGATTTGATATATCTTGACAGCTACTTGAATGATTAACCGCCGAGATTAAAGAGTATGCTGTCATAATTTGAGTGGTCCGAGCCTACTACGTTCGGTTAACTGATTGAAATTGCAGTGGAATTAACATATACTAAAAGCTTAATAATCATAAAATAACTCAATTTACAAATATCACTCATAGAGTTCATGCCACTTGAAATATCAAAGTGCAGTAATAATAAACAAATTCTCAAAATGAACACAATAATAAACGCATGCGAAAATACAAACTACTTTAAACCAATACATGTCGTGTGAACGATAGCACTCTTGATCACAGTGCAATTAATTACACAAATGACATACAGTATATTCCAAGAAGTATTTTACCCAATTCAATAAATAATAACAACAAAGATATTAGGTTTCGCCAATTATTTCCTTGTATCATTGACCTGTGAAAATATGAAATATTAGTACAGAAAAAGTGATACCAACTGCTAAAAATAAAATATTTCCAAACACTTGTTTTTGTATTAAAGTTAAATATCTCAAGTACATTGACATATACCTTTTTTGTGGTTTTACGTTTTACTAAATGAAAAAAAAAAAAAAAAAAAAAAAAAAAGTAGAGCAGGTATGAAAAGTGAGACCCAGTTTTAAGGAAAAAAACAGCACATTTTACCTGTTTTTGAGTCTTTCATAAGATATGAAATAAATGTAGAAATAGCTAGTATAATGCGACCAATTCATATCTACTTAGTAGTATCTGAGTTATATCCTAAAAAACGTTTGACATGTATAAGGTAAGTTATAGAAAGGAGGGCAAGCTCCAATTTTAAAGAAGATTGAAAATTTTGAAAATTTTGAAAATTTTGAAAATTCAAATTTGACTCAAGTATGTACCAATATACGTACAATAAAGAAAAAAACAAGATTCATGTTAACTTAAGAAATATAATTTTCCCCAAAAGCATCGCCTAGTATGGCTCGGCAAATATATAGTAACAAAACAGTGTAAGATGTAATTTTATAAAGTGGATATAATTTATTTGTTGATTATATAATTATTAAGAAAAACATTTAACGGTTATGGGGTGTAGTTGTTTAAAAGAATGAAATTATATAAAATAAGGTATAACATTTCAGGTACATCCTTATATTTTTTGTTTGACATGTTTCTTCTAAGTAGGTGCTGCAATAACCTCTGTAGCTGGCCTACATAAATTCTGAAAAATTTGAAAATCAGACCATGAATTTTCGCAAAAATGAATGCATTACCGCTGGTTTGAGCGCCATTTAAGTTACAACAGTTCTGATCTGCGTATATTGTCCCCCTAGTAACTTCAAAATATTAAGGTTTGGCATAACTAAAGCCTGTATCAAATCACTTGATTTCCCAAATTAAAATAATGAATCCAGTCAATACAAAAAAAAAAAAAAAAAAAAAAAGTTTAATCAAGAGATTTATTAATAGTTCTTTTTAAATAAAATTTAGATGGCTTCAACAGCAGCTTCAGCAGCAGGGGCAGCAGCAGCAGGAGCAGGTCTGAAATCTTGAGCAGTAGGCTCAGTGATAGCAGATTCTTCCTTGGGCTCGAGGATGGTAACAATATCGGGAAGACATTGCTTGGGACCGTTACGACCAGTAGGATCGTTATCCAACATAATCTTAACCTTGATACCCAAAACACCTTGACGCAAATCAACGTGACGAACAGCAGTGGTAATGAATTCACGAGCAGGGTTACCAGAGTGAATCATGAAACCATCAGCAAACTTCATGGCTTTAGCACGAGCGGCACGGACTTTACCAGAGACAACAACTTCACAACCCTTGGCGCCAGATTCCATGACGAAACGAACGACACCATAACAGGCACGACGAACAGCCAAACCGTTAAGGAGCTTGAACTTGACAGACTCACATTGAGCAATGGCACAGAGACCACGGTTTTGGACACGTTCGGCATAAAGTTCAACAGCGTTCTCGGGGAACTTGAAACGCTTTTGGACAAGAGTGGTCAATTCGCGAATACGACGACCCTTCTCACCAAGAACGTTTTGAGTGTGAGTGGCACGGATGATAATTCTATAGATTCACATTTTAGTCCAAATTTCTACATCAACATCGACATCTACAAGAAAAAAAAAAAAAAAACAGAAACTTACTCGGTACGAGCAGGAGTGACACGGACCTCAACACCAGCATAACCATCTTCAGCGAGTTCACGAGTGAAGAATTCGTTGAGTTCAGCGTAGAAGACACCGTCAGCGACCTATACAATATAAAGACATGAAGTTAATTTACTTGATTTGGAAATAATATGATAAAAATATCAAACTTACGAACTAAATGAATACAAAGCAAATGGAAAGAGGGAATGGAAAAGGAAAAAATATAAAACATTTAGTAACTATAATTTTCGTCAATATCGATGAATGTCTAGATGAACAAATATAACATTCTGAAGCGTAGTGTTTGATTTTAATATCGAAAATCTAACATTGATTTTTTTTTTTTTTTTTTTTTTTTTGCTGTCGAAATTTGATTCTAAAATTCATCCATCCATCCATCTATAATCTAATGGTTTTTACAAACCTTTCTCTTCTTTGAGATTTGAGCAGCTGCCATGATGAATTGAAAGAGGGAGATCTATACAACTACAGATTCTTTCTTTGTTCATAAACTTTACTCCTCTCTCTCTCTCCACACACTAAAATTCACACATCTGCTTAGGCGGTATTATTCCACGCCCCCAATGTGGGAGTGCGCATTCTTTTTCAAATCAGAAGTTGTTCGAACCGGAAATGCTGCATTTTTTAGGAGTTCGATCCAAGACATTCACTAATGTAACATTATGTTCGGTTCACTTAAATTATTAAAACATGCATTAATTTTTAGTTGTATTTTTTTTTTGAGTTTTTATTTATTTATTTGGGGAAGAGGGGATAAAATGTGTTTGATGAAATTTGATGTGTGTGATTGTTGTTGATAAGTGGGCTGAAATAAAAGGGGAGAGAAAGGGGGGGGGGAAAGAGGGTGGAATAAGGGAGAGAGAGAGAGAGAGGAAAAGTTGTCATTTTGTTGTTGGGAAACTGTTGCTGTAACTTTGTTTTGTTTTGATGTTACATAATTTGCTTTGTCATGATTAGGGAGAAAGGAAGAAAGAGAGGTAGAAAGAGAGGTAGAAAGAGAGGTAGAAAGAGAGAGAGAGAGAGGAGGATAAAGAAAGGAAAGTAATTATATAGAAGAATTAATGTGAATATAATACAGATAATAAAACGAAATAAGACATCCTTAAACATATAAGCGGATGAGATTTTCTTGATCAAAATGATCAAATCAAATAGTAAACAAAATAAAGGCAAATCAAAACAAGATACAATAACAATTGGAGTGTGTGTTTGAGTGAGAGAAGGGATATGATACAAAACGTTAATTAGAATTGCAACAAAATAAGGTGTAAGAATAAGATGTGAATGCTTGCGTTTGTGTCTTTAAGAAGTGAAAAGGGGGGGGGGGAGATATATAGATATATAAAAAAAAAAAAAAAAAAAAAAAAAAAAGAATCCATTCTTTACAACAACAATGTAGAAAAAAAATATACAAAGGAAAGGGTATATTGTTGTTGTACAGATTTAGCGTGGAAACAAAAAAAAACCAGTTTGACTTAGATCTTTAACATTGATCTTAATCCTCTTTGAATTTCGGATAGATCGCTATCGAATTCGCGGTGGTGAGGTTTTGGTGATAAAAGATTCATTATATCTTTAGAATGTCTCTGGAGATCGTCTTTGCCATCAGTGGTGTTGATTAAATTGACTGATATAAGTGTAGGCGAAAAAGCTGGAATAGGCAAAGCACTTGCTGCGGGTGCATTATTAAAAGTAGGTCCAGCATAAACATGGCTTTTTCTGATATCAATCGCACTACTTGATCTACGACGGTTTCTCTGTTCTCTTTTTTTTTTTAAAAAAAACATAGGAGCATTTGAGTTACTCACATTTACAAAGGGAATATTTTTTCTTTTACCTCTTTTTAGTAGATTCCGCAGAGATCATAATAGTAGAAGTAGTGGCGTTAATAATAGTGGGAGTGGCCTTTTTGTGTTGTTGTTTGTTAGTATTGTTTTTCTTTTGAGTAATTTTCTTGCCAGAAGAAGAAGAATCATCAGACTCTGTGGATGAAGGAGTATCTAAATCAATTTTAATAGCTTCTGTCATGGATACAATCTCTTTTCTACGTTCTACTCTTCTAGCTTTTACTGGTAAAACAGTTCTTCTTTGTTGTGGTGTTGTTGGTGCAGAAACACAAACTTTTTTAGTAGCATTATTGTTATTATTATTGCTTGATGCTGTTTTATTAGACTTCTGTTGCTGTTGTTGTTGTTGTTGTTGTTGTTGTTGTTGTTGTTGTTGTTGTTGTTGTTGTTGTTTATTTTGGTTTGATTTTTTATTATTTCTAAAAACCTTTACATTTGTATTATTCTTTGATAAAGTGGGCTGTTTACTCGTGCTAATGCTTGAATTTACTAAAACAGATGGAATGATACCATTCTTTTGTTTGATAACTGTAACGCTTGTAGTAGAATTTCGACTTGACATGACGGAATAATATATAATTTAGTATATCCAAAGTAATATTGAATGGCTTAATTAAGAGATACGGAAAAAATAAGAAAAAAAGAGAGAAACATGCTTCAAAGGAGTCATATCTCTCTTTTAAATAAAATTTTTCTTGGTGAATTGTAACTGGTTATGGCCTTTGTCGGTCTTATTATAGAGTAGGGGCCATGTAAGGTGAAATATAACGCAACAATAGCGTGTGCATTGGCCCCATTAAAACAAACCAGCAGTGAGAATAAATAGAAATTTTCATTCAGTCAAGTTTTGTTGAATTTGTCTTTCTTATTAAATGATCTAATCGTATTCTGTTAAACGTATTGCTTTCTAAATACGCTTTCGTCGGGAAGCGATAACAGCGGTAGTATTTTCATGCATGCTGCAAAGAAATGTGTATAAGCTTGACCATGCTACCAACAAAGACTACATCTTGTATCAAAATAGATTTAAGTTACCTGCATTGAAAATCTCAACAATAAACTCTCCCGACAATACATAAAACGAATACAACATTTAATATGAAATTGTTCACTTTGGAAATACAAGAAACATCAAAAATCAAAAAATTGTTGTCATACTATAAATATGCATTTATACAAAGTGCAGGGTAATAATTTAGGTATGTCTACAGATTTCAGATATAACAATTAATATGGTTTCTTGAAACAATAGCCTACTTAGTGTACATGGCCAAAAGAATGAAAAATGTAGACGTTATGAAAATCAAATTTATGCAGAGAAATGAATTCAACCTTTTTTTTTTTTGTTATATCGATCGAAGCTATGTAGCAGTCTATAAACCTATTCAGACATTTCATTTTCTCCATACTCACCTATTACTTTTTATAGTAAAAACAAAACATGCTTATAAGATGGAAAAGAAGAGGTAGATAAAAGCTTTTTTTTTATCTCGAGCTGGTTTTATTTTATTTTTACTTTTTGTAGACTTGTAGAGAATTAATTTGAGCTGTATAAACAATTTGTGTAACATTGAATTGTTAATAAACTAGTTAAAATATCTAACGGAAACAACTGTACTTGTTAGTTCGCAAGTTTATTAATAAATAGTACGCTCAAAGGCCTTGTCTTTGAAAAGGTTTCCAAAGTTTACTCAAAACTCAATTTAAAAGGCAATTTATAACAAACTCTCAGCTTTCTTTTTGAGAAACAAAAAATGCTAGCTATACAAAAGCATACTATACGTTAGTATTCTGCTTTAAAGATTATGTAAATTATATATCTACTTTAATGCAACCCCTTTGAAAGCTGGCAAAATATAAATTTGAGCGTTTTATAAATCATCAAAATTGGTAAATTTATTCAAGCGTCTATTAAACTAGCTTTTTGTATAATTGTTGTGATCCCTTCATAAAATTTAATATTTATCAAGACATTCCAACTTGCATTTCGTAGATAATGCATCTTATACTTATTGATCTATACCAATTACATCCAAATATGCATTAAAGGTTAAACAAGTTTAATTAAATATCATTTATTGCTAAACTCTTCCAAGTTTTTTTTCGCGCCCACTGCATTGACAAAGTTATTCTTCCAAATTTTAATGGCCATTTACTCCTTCCCTATTTATGTATAAGAAATAATAGAGAGGATATTTTATAATTTAGTAGTCTTTAGATAAACCAAATCAGTACAAACTATTCTAATGCTAATATTTAATTATATTAGTATACAAGCAATTACCAAAATGAATGAAACAACAGTAAATACGCCAATAACGGCATTAAATATAATTTATATTACTCAATAATAAACATAAACACTCCCATTATTTTAAGAAAAACAATTATATATATATATATATATGTTTAATAGAATGAACCATTTAAAATAAATCATTGTATAATTTAAATCACCAAATACAATCAAACCTTAATAAACGTGAAACAGAAAAAGCATTTGCAGTGTAACATTGATTATCTTGTTTGCTAGTCTATTTTCAGTGAGCTTCCATATTCTTTCTTCTATAAAAAAAACCGTTGTATAAGGTTTCCCAACCATACTACTGTTTATTTTAAAAGATCAACCATTAATTTCAATATAGAAATGCCCGCATTAAAATTAAAATTCATCACATGTGCTTATTCTAGTGAATTAAATGCTTATTCTAAAGAATAAGCCTGAATCTATATGCAACACAACTTCAGCGCAAATTGCTACACAGCAAAAGATATTCTGCAGAAATCAACTCAACACTTCACATAAAACTGGCTGGCTTCTTTCTGCCTAAATAAGGTTGAATTTCCATAGGTATTTTAACAAATAAAAATTAACACAAGATCTCCAAATAAACTATTATTTCGCTTCTTCTCCTTATACTCACTTTTTTCTTTTTTTAACATAATGAAAAATAATTTTTTGGTTCAGAAGCAAATCAATTAATTCTCATTTTTAAACTATATTTTATTCACCCTTTTTCTTTTTTAATTTTTTTTTTACTTTCTTTTCTTTGTTCCCCTTTCCTTCCTTTAGCATTATATAATAAACATGTCAAACAAGACATGGTCAGATTCAAGACGACCATTAGCAACACGTTCAACACCAACACATATTATGGAGCATGACCAACAACAACTAATACAAGATCAAATTCATATTGGTGATAGAGTTCAAGTTAACTCTCACCATGGCATAGTACGATTTATTGGCACAACAAAGTTCAAGGCAGGTACCTGGGCTGGAATTGAGTTAGATTCGGTTGGTTTAGGCAAGAATGATGGGTCTGTAGATGGGTAAAGTAAAATAGCACGTTTTTATTTGCTTTTTTTTTTCTGTGCACACACAATTAATTAATATCTGAATAGTAAACGTTACTTTATTTGTCCTCCCAAGACAGGTTTATTCATTTTAGCTATTAAAGTTATAAAACAACAACAACATTTGAACCTATTCAATAGACCTTCTACACCACATCATCAACCTAATTTATACCATCATAAATCAAAAAATCCTCCTTCTTTTACTATTGATGCACCACCTCCTTTACCTACTAAAACCATCAGCAGCAACAACAACAACAATAGCAATAATAGTAATAATCTAATATCCAGAATAAAAGCATTAGAAAAAGAAAATATTGAATTAAAACAAGCAGCGACATTAATGGAAAGAAAGAAAAATGAAAATATTGAACAATTAGAACACACAATTTCACAAATTAAAAAAGCTAGCATGGATAGTATAGAAATTTTAGAAGACATTCATCGTCAAAAAATACAACAAATGACAGCAGCATTAGACGATGAAAGGAAAAAAGTGCATGACCTTTTAATGGAACAGAATGATTTACGAAAAGCTGGATTAGAAGCAATTGAATCATATGAATCGACATTATCAGGCCTTGAAAAGAATAAATTAAAATCGAGACAAACCTGGGATTTGGAACGTAAAAAGATGCAAGATGAACAAGATGCCATGATGAAATCACACCACCAACAAGTTGGATTACTATTACAAGATATAGACACTTTAGAAGTGGTGTTACAAGATAAAATGAACAAAGAAATTGATCTAATTGATTCACTGAAAAGAGAAAGACAAAATAACAGTTTATTGACAACAGAACTGAAAGGCATAAAATTTCAAATGAAGAGTACAAATATCTTTGCTGGCAACGATATAAGCAATCGATGGTCTTTTCGAGATAAATTAGATACTCCTATACCTGAAGAAGACGAAGAAGAAGAAGAAGAGGAAGAAGATTTATTCGATGATAATATCATGTCTATATGCGCCCTTTGCGAGCAAAAAGGACACCATTTAATTCATTGCCATATCTTAACCAATCAACAACAACGACAACATATCGTCTAACTACCACTATTCTTGTAAATATAATTTTCTGTGTAATTATTGTATACTTTCTTTTTTTTTGCTTAATAAAAATTTAATTTGATTTACCATCTACTAAAATGTAGACCCTTCTTTTTTTTTTTTTTTTTTTTTTTTTTTTTTTTTTTTTTTTTTTGGTTACTGGATGGTTGCCAGGAGACGAATTTGCAAAATATTTCTGATCCCGCAAACGATAACTAAATCAAATGCATGATTTTCTTGGTAAATTCAGGCACGCGCGATCAGTTTATTTTTGATTTCATTGTTCCTAAGGTATCCCATAAATTTTAGGGAGACAAGATTTAATCTAAAATGCATATACTTTAATAATCTATCAAAAAAAAAAAAAAACTTCTGTTTATTGTGTCGATCTATCAATTTTAGGCACCATACGAACACTCCTGAATAGCATGGATGTTTTTTGATAACTAAAGTTTTGCATAAATCATTAATCTGCATCACACGTGAAATAATTACACATAATTACACATAATATAAATAAATTTATATATAAACAAAACAGAAGGGCGTTTTTTTACGGGGTAAATCACATGAATGAACGACAATGCTTGTTGAGAATATTTTTTTTTTTTTTTTTGTGGTTAACTCAGAAGAGAATTATAAATATATACAAATTATATTCACATGCTGTAAACGCATACATTACACCAATAATTATCCGTAAACGATCCAAACCTAATAATCGTCATTTGTTTCAGAAACTAAAAAAAAAAAAAAAAAAAAAAAAAAAAAAAAAAAAAACTGTTTCTGAATAAATTTCTTCGTTGGCATAAAATTGTTTTCGAAGAAGATTCATGATGAAGTGATGCGTCATATACAGTGGATACATTTGACTTGAGTAATGAAAATTACAAGGCGTCCCAACATTTATTTATAGGAACTATATTGTACATATGGTTAATCAATTGCATAACTATAATATCTTTCGAATTTGAATTTTTCATATCAATAGTTAATTGTAATGTAAAATCGAAATAAGCATGCTTGTTAGGAAAAAAGAAATCTCTTTGTTGCTGCATTAACTATAATGTACTGTTACCTTATATATTAAAGATTAAAGCTTAGAGTATGCTCAATGTAGTGGGTTCACTTCAGTGAAAAAATGTATAAAATATCATCCTGTAAGTCGGTTTATCACATTGGTTGGTTTTATCATTTTTCAACCAATTGGGCCAGTGGGAAATCAAACCACATACGGTGCGACTTTATTTGATTATTTGTTTAACATATGAAAGTGTCGCCAACTAGTGGTCATTAGTAGCTAATATTTGCATATAAACAAATAAAGATAAATAACAGCGGCGTGAATTGTGGAAAGGTGATTTATTCAAGTGTTCTTTCTTTTTCATTTCTTATATTAGCATGAGCAATAGTAAAAAATTCACTACTGAAGAAGTTGCCAAACATACAATTGATAAAGATTGGTATGTAACTCAAATATATCACGTTTACTCTGTACTACGCGTCAAATTAACTAATATTAATCCTTACATAGTTGGATTATCATTCATGGCAAAGTCTATGATGTAACAAACTTTTTGCAAGAACATCCAGGTAAGATATATTGATAGATCATTCTATATTTTATAATTATAAACACAATATATAGGTGGCAAAAAAGTGTTGCTCAAAGCTGCTGGTACGGACGCATCGAAACAATTTGACACATTTCATAACGCAAGTGTTTTACAAAATTTGGCTATAAAATACGAAATTGGTCAAATTGGTACTGCAGCAGAAAATGAGCAGGAGGAAATAACAATAACTGAAGAATTGGATGAACAAGAACAGCCTTCATCAGAAAACAATCCTTTAATCATCGGCGAAACCTTTGGCGATATGGTTCCTTTTGGAGATCCGATGTGGTACCAAGATTGGCAAAGCCCTTATTACAATGATTCTCATCGTGCTGTACGTAAATTCGTTCGTGAATTCGTTGATAAAGAAATTATGCCAAATTGTCATGAATGGGACGAAGCAAAGCAAATTCCAAAAGAAATGTTTATTAAAGCTGCAAAGGCAGGTATTTTGGGAGCTATTATTAGCTTTGGTGGCGAAGGCAAATACCTTCCATATCCTCTTCCTGCTGGTGTTCCTGTCAAAAAATGGGATGCATTTCATTCCCTAATCGTAACTGATGAACTCTCACGATGTGGATCAGGTGGAGTAAGTAAATAATAAAGAAAAAACAAGAAATCCCAAACTTATTTAAATATAGGTTCTCTGGGGAATTTGTGGTGGTCTTGGAATTGGCCTTCCTCCTATTTTGCATTTTGGTTCAGATTACCTCAAAGACAAAGTTGTGTCATCTTGTTTGTCTGGTGAAAAGATTATTTGTCTTGCAATTACAGAGCCTTCAGGTGGTTCAGATGTCGCCGGTCTTCAATCAGAAGCAAAGGATATGGGCGATCATTATTTGCTGAATGGCGAAAAGAAATGGATTACAAATGGTGTATTTGCAGATTACTTTTGTGTAGCGGTTAGAACTGGCAAGCCAGGTTTTGGTGGTATATCTTTCCTTTTAGTTGAGCGTGATATGCCTGGTGTTAGTAAGTTTATTTTAGAAACAAGCAATAAACAGGCTTTATACTTTGCTCTTTATTAACCATTATTATAGATACTAGACAAATGAAATGCAGTGGTGTTTGGCCCTCTGGTACTGCATACATTACATTTGAAGATGTCAAAGTGCCCAAGGAAAACCTGATTGGTAAAGAGAACAAGGGCTTCAAGTATATTATGTGGAACTTTAACAGCGAAAGAATGGGTATTGTTGTTCAAGCCAATCGATTCGCAAGAGTTTGCATTGAAGAATCAATTAAGGTATATACAAATAATCTGAGTACAATCACAAAAGTAGTATTTAATTTGTTATTTTTTTTATATGCATTTAAAGTACGCTAACAAAAGAGAGACGTTTGGAAAGAAGCTTATTGATCATCCCGTAATCCGAAATAAAATTGCCCATATGATAAGACAGGTAGAAGCTACACATGCCTGGATGGAAAGTTTAACCTATCAAGCCAATAAATTACCCCCTCAATTATTGCCTATCCGATTAGGTGGTCCTATCGCATTATGTAAGGCACAATCAACACAAACATTTGAATATTGTGCCCGTGAAGCTGCTCAAATATTTGGCGGTTTGTCATATACTCGTGGAGGTCAAGGCGAAAAAATCGAGAGATTGTATCGTGAAGTTCGTGCTTATGCAATTCCAGGAGGCTCAGAGGAAATTATGTTGGACCTTGGTGTAAGGCAATCACTGAAAGTTGGAAACTTTATGGGAGCTAAAATGTAGCCTGTCGTTAATCTCATTTTTTCTACAATTACAAACAATGTTGTTTTATATAAATGTTTAAAACCTTTTATTTTGAATAAATTCTTTTTCTTTTTTTTTTTCCAATCGTTTTGGTCTTTTTTTTCGATTTGCTGTCTACCTTCAGTGTAGAATTCAACGTATTTCATGACAATAGAAGCGTTGATTGTAACCATATACATACTTACTCAAATTGAATTCTGGAGTTTGAAACCATCATTTAGTGAGGTGTATATTTGCAATGTATCCAAAACTGAGAAGCATTAGATCATTTAAATTTGAAAATAGAATAAGGGCAACATTTCTATTTCTATCTAATAAAAACGATAAATTTGTTAAAAAGCCATCAATAAAACAAATTGTATTAATTTTTTTTTATATCTTACTTCTCAGGACTTTTATATGCGTCAGATATTGAGCTGACGAACTTTTATTTTCACTATTTTGCTTGGTTCTAACCACATATTTAATGGCGTACAGTGTAATGATACATTCTATCTACAAATACAACTTGAATTATCTTGATGGCGAGAACCTGTGAGACAATCATTTGAATTTGTTTTAATTGCCTAACATGTTTATAAAATTAAAATTATTTTTTATGAAATACACTGCTTATTAAGTGAGCCAGGAAAAGAGAGTGATTTACTTTTACACAACAAACAAATCATGGAAGCTCTAAATTTCATCATTTGATGCAGTTCACTATTCATCATCTTTTTATTTTTTATTTTTTATTTTTTGTAATCACGGCTCATTTGGATCAATACTTATGAAATACGGCAGTTTTTTTTTTTTTAGTTAAATTACTCCCTTTTTAAGCAGAGAAAGGGGGGGTTATTTTTTTTTTTTTTTTTTAAAAAAAAAGAAAGTGTGCTTTAATTCATCAAAAACAGCCGTTAGTTAATAAAATTAAGCTACGTTATTTAACAGCAACAACTTACTGTGGTGCACTAGTAGCAACTTCAAAAATCAATTTTAAACCATTATTATTTGATTTTATAAAATTTTTTTTTTCAAAGAATATCTAAAACACTTTATATAAAAAAAAGTAAAAGAGTGCGTGTTTCCATTTTCTCATTTCTACACAGCAATTCAAGGAGGCTAAAGTAAATACTACATTTCTGTGAATCAATACCAAATGTAAATACCACTGGCAATGGGAGCTCATTTGAATCCATATTCGGCAAGAACTGATGAGCTTACTGATCTTAGTAGATGATGTATACTAAATACTAAATACCAGGTAACTAACCTGTTGTTCAAACCTACCGAATGCACAACGAATTACGGAAGCTGATACCTGAGATGCTGAGCGTTATCTACTTATACCTATGTCCATGTAAAATGGCAACTTACTTGGCTCAATATTCAAAGAGTTTATATTTTTTTTAATTGTTTTCAATAAGAGTTATACATTATACAGAAAGCTATAGGCGAATTTTGGCAATATAATTTCTTTAACGCTCAGTAGCTTGTGAAATTTTATATTCAATATTATTATTGTTATGTCAAGATACATCATAGTAGGCCTCACATTCAAGAGGTCTCAGTCTATAATTGGTGTTATAGTAGATCAATGCATCTGTATTGATCTACATCATATTCTTAGATATTAAAACCCTCGTAATAGTTATAATAATGAGTGTGTATAAATAGATCCAAAGGATGCATCGTTTATAAAAGCGTAATATTTTGGCAAGATTATTCTTACAGATTCTTTTGACATTTCACTGATTTTATACCTTTTTCCCATGGTGTGACAAATTGATCCAAAAATGATCCAAACAACAAGATTTATCAATAGCTTATGAACTGCAAAGTAAGTTGAGATGGCTTATTAAATGGTTCTTATACAGTTTTAAAATCAGCATCAAACCCGAATAAAATTCAAACAGATATTTTACATAAAATATTGTGTAAATTACAATTGAAATTTTGGAGGTTTTTTGAAAATGCAAACCACTCTTAGGAAGTATGCTTCTAATCCAATAATTTCATAAAAGATGCAAAAAAATCATCTGTTGATCGAACTATTGATGAACTTTATAACTTTTTTTTTTGTAGAAAAAACGAAATTTTTATTAATTGATTTTTCAAATTCAATATTTGGGACGAGGGACGAGGGTATACTGATCTTTTTTTGAAGCAAAACGAAGATTTTTTTTTTACAAATTTTTGAGGATATCTTTACGAAAAATAAATACTTCAAAAGGAGCTTAATTGGACCTAGTAGAGCTCGCCGAGATCTATATATTACAGAAATTGCAGTGGAATTACATACTAAAAGCTCGATAATCATAAAATAACTTAATTTACAAGTATCACTCACAGAGTTCATGGCACTTGAAATATTAAAGTGCAGCAATAATAAAGAGATACTCAAAATGAACTCAATAGCAAACGCATGCGAAAATACAAAATACCTTTGAACCAATACATATCGTGTGAACGATAGCACCCTTGATCACAGTGCAATCGATTACACAAATTATATATATACCAAGAAGTATTTTACCTAATTCAATAAATAAAATATCAAAAATATTAGGTTTAATCAACTATTCCCCTGTGTCATAGTTACACTACCAATGAATAAGATTTCAAGCACACATTAGAATTCACACCTTAAAATCAAGGTTACCTAAATAGATATAGCCAATAGCTCCCAAAAGGCCCACATTGTCGCACTTGACATATAACCCTTTATGGTCGATGCTTCGCATGATTTATCCTTTCAATATAATATTAGTAACAACAACTCAAAATTAGAAGATTACTCCATTCAAGTCTGATGGTATGCAAGTTCTCTAAATCACTATAAATACCCTCATACTTTTTCAATTATATTTAATCTTCAGAAATCTTTTGTAATAAAACTTTAGCTGATTATAATTGTATTTATACCGCTTTTATTTTTATATTTTTTTATTTTAGTAAACAACTTCGTTATTTACTGCAGAAATAAAAAACAATTGCTGATTAATTTAACAAATGTTTTGAAATTTACTACAGAAAGGTCCAAAAGACAAAATAAAAAAAACAGTACTCCAAATTTTTTGATACTTAAATATGTTATAAAGTGATACAAAACAAGTATGTTTTATTTATATTAGAAAGTGTTAATATATCTTAAGTTTTCGTAGAGATATGAGATTTCAAAGTTTTGATTTTTAGCAGTAAAATACATTTAAAAACTTGAAATATTAGCAATGATAAAAGTTATACCAACTGCAAAAAATAAGGTATTTTTGGATGCTTATTTTTGAATTATAGCTGAATATCTCAGGTACATTGACGTTTAGTGTTTTGTTGGTTTTGCTTGATGGAAAAAAAAAGGTGAGCAGGAATAAAAAGCCAGACTCAGTTTCTAAGGAAAAGTTAGTAAATTTCATTTGTTTTGATTCTTTCATGATATATAAAATTATTTCAAGAACAAGCAGTATAACGCAATTAATTCTATTTATTTCAACTTTATGTGCTATAGGACTTAGGGAGAAATAACTCCTCTATTATGACAAGTGAGTTAAAAAGAATTGTCTTACAATAAAAAGTCTAATTTAGGCTGCTTTCAGCTTTTTTTTGGTTTGTTTTTGTTTTCGCATTGTTGAAAATCTCTTTCAAATGGCACAAGTATTTACGAAGAAAGTAATCGGATCGTTCCTAAATATTCGATGTGAACCAAACATGTAATAAGAATTCAGTTGTTGGCTTTTCGTGCAAAACTAACAATGATACATAAATTGAAGAGAAGTATATAAGCTTAGTTGATTCATTATACTTGTATATAGCACTGAGAAAAGGTAGATTGCATGCATGAATAATTTCAAAGGTCTTGTAATGAAACTATGGCAGTATTAAGGTATTACATCAACCTTCTAAATTTGGCAAAATCATCTGTAAAAAATAGTAAGTAAACAGATTTATTTATGATCAACATCATGATGATTTGTCACTCTTTTTCCTTTCTCTCTCTTTCCAAACATAAATAATAATATATTTTTCTCATGGGAATGAATCAAAGCTACTTGTATGATCCTTATTGGCAACAATATCTTAATAATTATGGAATTCTGGGTGGTGAAGGCACACCTTTTTATGATGTTTTACAGCAGGTAAATATGCGACAAATAGCTTTTTTTTTTTCGAAAATTAAATATTACATTTATAAATTAGTATCGATGGAACAGGAATTACTATGGCTATCCCAGTCATTCAATGTTTTTAAACGGTGAATACGGTGATCCATCTAATAGACATCTAATGTATTTACAACAGCCATATTATCCTACTCCAATGCATAGGCAGCTATTATACCAATTTTCAAGCCCTTATTATTATTCACCAATGCCTAATTATTTCTATTAGAAATCCAATTACACAGCTTGAGCGTTCTCACAATTTATTGAATCAAAAGCATAATTTGCGGTGCTTTAATAACAGATGAAAAAAACATAGTAGCCAGAAAACCATATTACTGTATATCCTTTCACTTTCCCCTCTTTCTCTTTCTCCCTTCTTGCTTCAAATATTTGAAATAATAATAAAAAATGTCTTTAGCACAATGGAGACAGTTTAACTTCTTTGATAAACAACAAGCTACAGATCCTATAGAAAAAGGAAAGACGCCTGCTATCTTTCAGGTATCTAACCTAAAAAAAAGAAAATACACCCGTGTTTCAATGATTTATTTATTTATAATAATAAAATAGAAGCAGGATATATCAGTTTTTGCCACTGGTCGTGGTCATATAGTACTATCTGATATCCTTTTTAAATACACATGAACTAACATTTCGAATTAAACGATTATGAATATTACCTTAACGTTTTTATTTTTTGTTATATTACATTCGTCAGGTAGTGTTTATATTGTAGACCGTTCTTTCAAAACACAAAAGTTTCTTGCATATGACGGTGGTCGAGTAACTCATATGAAACAGTTGAAACAAAAAAATGTCCTTGTTACAGTTGGTGTAAGTAGTAAATATGAATGTATAATTTTTATATACTAATGAAAAATTACAGGAAGATGATACTGTCTCAGGTATTCCAGTAGTTAAATTTTGGGATTTAGATGCTTTAAAACCTATTGAAGGTACAGATGATATTATTGTACCTACTTTGCTTCGAACCATCAAAATTCAACATGGCGGAAAAACATATCCAGTATCCACATTTGCCATTTTAGAAAACATGTCTCAACTTGCCATTGGATTAGCAAATGGTGTTGTGATCTTGATCCGTGGTGATTTATCTAAAGACAAAACCACTAAACAAAAAGTTATCTATGAAGGAGAGGAACCCATTACAGGTCTCGGTTTTCGAGAGCAAACAAAATCCACCATATTATTCATAGTTACTACCAGCAATATAATGTCTTACAATACAACGGCAGTAAAGCCTGCTGTCACTATATTGGATGAGCAAGGTTGCGGATTAGGCTGTGCTGTGATGAATGATCAACAGGAAATGGTAGTTGGTCGTGATGAGGCAATTTATTTGTATGACCCTACTGGAAGAGGCCCTTGTTTTGCATATGATACACCTAAATCATCATTAACTTGGTTCAAATCAAGCTATTTGGTCATTGTTTCTCCTCCTGTTACTACATCAGCTCATTTATCAAGTGGTGCTCGTGCTTCGCTCAACTTTAATCCGAAAAGAACATCCACAAATGAATTAACAAAAATTGCAATTTTTGATACAGCTAATAAGTTTGTTGCCTATGTTGGTACTTTCTTGGGCGGAATTCGAGGTATATTTTGTGAATGGAATTCGATATGGATTGTTGGCATGGATGGCAAGGTAAGTTTTGCTGAGGGATTTTTTTTATGCAAATGCGAAATGTATTAATTCATTGAATCAACAGTTGTATCATTTAGATGAAAAGGATACGCCCACAAAGCTCGAAATTTTGTTTAAATTGAATTTGTATGTACTTGCTATTAATTTGGCTCATATGCAAAAATATGATGATATTAGCATTTCTGAAATTTTCAAGAAATATGGAGATCATTTATACAACAAAGGTGATTATGATGGATCAATGGAACAGTATATTAGAACAATTGGACAATTGGAGCCTTCTTATGTTATTCGAAAGGTAAAAGATGACGAACAAAAAAAAAAAAAAAAAAAAAAATAAGATATTTATTAGTATTTATACTAAATATCAGCTCGATTAATTAGTTTCTTGATGCTCAAAGAATTTATAATTTAACAAGTTATCTTCATGAATTACATGCTAAAGGTTTAGCAAATGCAGATCATACAACTTTATTATTGAATTGTTACACTAAATTGAAAGATGTATCTCGTCTTGATCAATTTATTAAAGCCGATACAGATTTAAACTTTGATTTAGAGACAGCTATTAGCGTTTGTCGGCAAGCAGGTTATTTTGAACATGCAATTTATCTCGCAGAGAAATTCCAAGAACATGACATGTATCTTGACATTGTGATTGAAGATATGAAGAAATATGATACAGCATTAAAATACATCAAGAAATTGGGTCCTTATGAGGCCGATAAAAACCTTCAAAAATACAGCAAAACACTGTTGAGCCATTTGCCTGATGAAACAACACAGTTATTAATTGAATTGTGCACTGGCACACTCCCTTTAGCCACCATTAATAAACCAACTACACCTACCGACCCTAAATCTCCTGCTCCCAGTGACAATACCAAAGCTCTTTCAAATTTACCGTTTGGGGGACCTTCAGCAGCAGATAATTCCTCTATCTTTAGCGAGAACAGTTCTACTTTGCATAATAATAGTAATTCACAAACACCCACATTAAGCAGACTTGCACAGACCAAAAATGCAGCTGGACGTTTAAGCTATTCTCCTCCTTCTCCTCGCAAATTTATGCCAGCATTTGTAGATCGCCCCGATTACTTAACTACATTTTTAGAGTCTGTTTTTGAGAAATTATGGGGAGCACCCAACAGCAATAACAACAATAGTAACAATAACACCAGTTCTTTGCCTTCAGCAGGTGTTGCATCACCTGTTTCAGATGCTACTACTATTGTAAATGGGTTGCGCCACTGGTCTGCACAAGAGCAAGAAGAACGCAAAACTATTTGGAATACATTGTTGGAGTTGTATTTGATGGATGATATTAAAGAACCAACCTCGGCTCGTGAAAGACAAAAACGGCAGAGAGAATTCCGTCAAAAGGCATTGACATTGTTACATGATGACACCGTTCAGTATGATACCAATCAAGCCTTGGTACTTTGTCAATTAAAGCAATTTGATGAAGGAATTGTTTATTTGTATGAAAAAACTGCAATGTATACAGATATTTTACGTTATTGGATGGAAAAGGAACACACAGATCGTGTAATTGAAGGTGTCAGAAAATATGGGTAAGTTTATTTTTGTGATTTTGGCACTGCATATACTAATTCTTGGGATAGACCAAAAGATTCTTCATTGTATCCTATGGTCTTGACATACTTTTCTTCTTCACCCGAAGTAATGGCTAAATCTACCGAGGAATTGGCATCTGTTATGAAGCATATTGATGATAAGGATTTATTGCCTCCTATCCAAGTTGTTCAAGCTTTATCAAGATCTAATGTAGCTACCATTGGTTTACTGAAGGGATACATCGGTAAAAAGATTGAGCATGAGCGTACAGAATTAAGACAAGTAAGCATACTACGGAAGTTTTGTTTGATAAATGTATTGCTAATTTATGTCTAAATAGAATGAGGAATTGATTGAAAGTTACAGAGAAGAGACTGAAAAACGCAGAAAAGAGATTGAGGAGTTACAAACAAGGTATAGAAAAAAAGTAATATGCACAGAATATTTAAATAATCAACTATATAAATCTAGTGCTCGTATTTTCCAAGTTCAAAAATGTTCAGGTTGCGAGGGTAATTTGGACCTTCCTGCTATTCACTTTTTATGTAGACATTCTTATCATCAACGGTATGATTTTTCGTATATTAATCATATAAAATATTACTAATTTTTTTTTTTTTTTTTTTTTTTTTTAAAAAAAATAGTTGCATTGGCGATAATGATAGAGAATGTCCTCAATGTGCTATTCAACATCGTATGATTAGTGAGATCAGAAGAACACAAGAAGCAAATGCTGATAGACATGACCTCTTCTTTGATCAATTAGATCATGAGGAGGATGGATTTGATGTAATTGCTGATTACTTTTCTAAAAATACCATGGCATTTGCCAAGCTTATTGATTAAACATAACGCTTTTACTATTACATATTACATATTATATAAATTAAAGAATTTTATTTCAATATCTAAATGATGTTTTCAATTTTTTAACCCAAGATAGATATATGCTATCTGAGGTTTAATGTACATTTTTTTTTTTTTTTCTTACTTTGCATTACAATGGGGTTCTGGTCTTCAAGAACCCTTTAAAATTTATAAAAATGATTCTGCCCTGGAGATCGATCCATAGGTAATTTTTTGTTTTTGTTTTCAATTTGCAATTTTGGATCCTTAAAGAGTTGTTTCACAAAAAGATTGAATACAAGAGCACAATTTTTGTAATGGAATATATGTCATTTTCAATGCTCTATTCACCCATACTTTTTATCTTCATTCTTGTTTTAAACGCAACCATTTTTAAGCACTTTGTCGAATTTTATTGAAGTGAACAAATGGATATAATTTAATTAAAGTCAAGATTAGGATTGCAAAAAATGACAAAAATAGAGCATCACAACTTTTTTAATCCAGGACATTTATGTGATATATATATATATTGTAACTTTAGAAACAACTAGAGATCATCATACCATACCATTATAACCATAAAATTTATGCCAATTCCGGTGAATAAATGGCATTTAAATGCCCATAAATAAGCTAATATCATTGAATATTAACACAGTTCTTTATCTATGGTAGTTCCCTTCTTGATTCAGGACTACCGGATACATGAGAAAAAAAAAAAGTAAAAGTTTACCCGGTGTAATCACCTCCAATTGGACATAAGCTGTAGAAAAAGGGAAACCATGGCAAATGAGAATGATTGCATTAATTCAAAATCAGTGAGTACACACAGACACAAACACAGACAGAAAAATACTAATTTACATGACATGGCACGAGAGATATTTCGGCTTTGTTTGCGTCACCTTTCTCTATCTTTTTCACTTTCTATATTGTATATAACTCCAACACATCTTTCATTGCTATTGCATTTGGAGAATAAATCTACTCAAAAACAACAAAAATGTCATTTGGATTACAGAAACGATTACGACAAAGAAGACAATTCGGTTCTTCTAGTTTATTTGGTAAAATTATTCATACATTATTAATCAACTAAGTTCAAAACTGATGAGAAATGTATATTATAGATAAACAAGTATATGCGGACCAGTACATTATGTCACATATGACACTTGAAAGAGAATTACCTGGGCACACAGGATGTGTTAATACATTAGAGTAAGTTTCATCTCATGTAAGAAAGATAAGCTTAATGTTAACCTAAAAAGCAAACAAAAAAAAAAGCTGGTCATCAGCAGGAGATAAATTGTTAACTGGATCAGACGATACAAAACTTAATATATACCTACCATTTGAGAATTATGAAATTGCAGCAACTATTGAAACAGGTATAATTGATTCAAGATGATAAATTATTGCTTTATATTTGAGAACTAACTCGATCAAAAATTTCAGGCCATAGAGCAAACATCTTTACAGCAAAATTCATGCCGCAAACATCAGATAATATCATTATTTCAGGCGCTGGAGATTCAGAAATTCGCATATTTGATCTAACAAATACCGAAAAACAATTGGATTCAATGTATGTTTGCCATAGCGATCAATTGAAAAAGATATGCGTGTATGACAATAATCCATTCGAGTTTCTGTCTTGTTCACAAGATGGCACAGTGAGACACTTTGATAGAAGAACACCACACATTTGCTCTCCTCACAATGTAAGATCATTCATTACTGCGCAAAGTAAGCCTGCTCGACAACATCCACTTCCAGAATGTAAAAATTTACGCTTTGGTTGTTCGAATCCAGTTGTGGATTATGGACAATACAATATTGAACTAAACAGCATGACAATTAGTAAATTATTTCCACACTATTTTGCTGTGGCTGGTATGAATGATTACATTTATTTACATGATAGTCGAATGACATCTAGTGGTGGTTCAGCAGCTTTTAAAAATTCATCAACGAGCAATAAGATGGAAAAATTGAAATGTATAAAACGATTTTCACCTACAATAGATGGCCTTAATAGACCTGAAAAGCACATAACAGCATGTAAATTTAGTGATACGAATGGATATGAACTTTTAGGTAGTTGGTCTTCTGATGGCATCTATTTATTCAATATAAATGATGATACTATTCAATCATCTGTTACAAATAATTCCAGCAGCAGTAGCAGTAGCAGTAGCAACAGCAACAACAGAGTTACATCAAATAATGATTTAATATCATCGGCAGAAATCAGCTCAACTGAACTGTTACGTCAAAAGAAGAGCGCATGGGAAGATATATTTTTGGTCATGGAATATGGTCTTGCAAAAAACGCAATTGCAAGCTTTTGCGAATTTCTTCAAAAGAACCATCCAACCCTGGATTTAGATAGTCGTATAGGAATAGCTTGTGTTAATATGATGAATGCACATGAAGTTTGTACAGCACGCATAAGACGAGATGATTGGTATACAGATACTATAAACGATCCAGAATTATCATGGTCAAGATACTTTTTTGAAAACGAGTTGACAAAGATTCAACAATATATGGAAGATGCAGCAGCTATGGTTTTACCAACAGAAACATGGCAAGCATATTGGTGTTTGGGTATTGGTTATTGGACGTTACGAGGTGGACATCAATCTATAGGTAATGAAAATAGAAAATCTTGTTTGGATAAATCATTGGAATATGTAAAGAAAGCACAAGAAGTTCTAAGCCAAGCTCAAGAAGCGGCACCATCATCATCATCATCATCATCAAATACAGCAAATGTAGAAGAAAACACTGACAATGATTATTCTCAAATCAATGGAACTTATTCAGCAATGATACACTTATTTATCATTGATTGGGAACATGCAGCCGTTCGTGAAGGATACTTAACAAATGAAGAAACTCAAATTGAAGAATGCGGAGTAAGCTGTTGGAGTTGGGAACAACTCATGTATATTACTCTCTATAAACCAGAAGATATTGAAGATTTTTTTGTGTTGGATTTAACAGCACATAACGAAGAAACAGATGAAGAAACAGATACTACATCTGCTACTACTACGTCTGGACAAGATGCCGATCAAGATGAACAAATGACTGAAGATGACGTATCTTTGTATACCCGTATTATGAGTAGACAAATTATGGATATTTATAGAGGAGGAAGCATAGGAGAAGAAAGTGAAGATTCTGATTTGGATTTAGAAGAATTGGCTGTATTACGAGAAAGTACACAACAGGTTGTGGAAGCAGATGTTGGCGTAGTTAAGCCACGTATGAAATACACAGGGCATAGCAACATTGAGGTAATTTATATGCAAATGCTAGATTTAGCGACAGTTTTACTAAAATGCACCTTTCCCCTTCCCCAACTAGACTATCAAAGATGTTGATTTCTTTGGTCCAAATGATGAATACATTATATCTGGTAGCGATGGAGGTTATCTTTTCATCTGGGATAAAAAGACATCAAAAATATTACAAATATTACAAGCAGACCAAGATATAGTCAATGTAGCTAAAGGACATCCAACGTTACCTATTTTAGCGGTTTCAGGCATTGATGATACTGCAAAAATTTTCACACCTACATCAAAACCACATTCTACTTTAAAAAGTAGAGAACCTAATAACCCAAACTCATATTCGACATCATCACATTTATATGAAGAACAGGAGATTATTTCAGTAAATCGAGAAAATAATCAAACTCTTGGTACAGATATTTATATTACAAGAGGTATGATTGCTGCATTATCGAGAATTGGTAGACAACACAGATTAAGAAGATTAAACAATGAAAGTGATGATGATGATGATGATGATGATGATGATGATCACGTTGAATTAGGTGAAGAACTGCAGTGGACTCACAATGATATCGATGAGGATGATATACTCTAAACCAATATTAACCTACAATCAATACATCTAAATTACATTTAGTAACTTTGATTTTCTTTTTTGAAACACAAAAATCTTATATACCCTGCTAGTTTTTGAACAAATAAACACTTTTCATACATTTTATTTTGGATTTATACGGAATATGCTGTGGCATCATCAAAGGCACATGTCAATTCGATACAAAGTTCCAAATTTTCGGTGTACAATATTATTTTCATGAAACGTTATGCTTTGTTTGCATCTCTGTTACATTTATTTGTGTAACTACCACAAATATAGGCATTTTAAGATAAAATATAAACATTGTTCAACACATATTAGCAATATGAATGGATTAGATCATGTTGTAGATCAAATTATATAGTATAATATAAACCGCCAATAACGCATAATTGTGCTTAAATCATAAAAAAACAGTACTTTCAAAGGGTTGTTTTATGCACTTTTTGCTCGAATCTGGGGCTCAAAACATGTCTAAACTATTTCTTGAATTACACACCTTATTTCTATATTTTTATCTCAAATTTTTTTTGTCGATAAAAAACATGCTTTCCATCGACCTTTAAACCCTTACAAGTATAGGCAAAAATCGGACAAAACCGCTTATTATCCGTTTTGGCCAGGAAAATGCAGTTTTTTACTATAGCTCTCCTAAGCTCAAAATAACCGATTTTTTTTCAAGTGTTTGTTTAAAACTATTTATTTAGCTTTTAACTATTCATAATGTAGTTTTTTGAGGAAAAAACCATAATTGTTACTTTTGGAAATTGCGCAGTTTTTTTGGTGAAAAAAGTTTGAGTAAGCATTTCCATTCGATGCGAAAGCCAATATTCTACTTATAGCTATTAACAAGTCTTGTAGATTAGCATAGTAGTTTATGGAGGAAATTGCGAAAAAAAGGATGAGTTTTTCTGAAAATGGTATTTTTTTTGGATTTTGGCGATCCAGAGGATCCAAAAGAAACGGCGATTCAATTTGATTTCTCTGCTGCCAAAATCATATTTTCAAGGCTCCAGACTATTTCTAGCTTTATAAAACAAAAACAAAATAGGAAAAATATCTATACATATTAAGTACAGCGTATATACTTTAAATTCAAGTAGAAATTATTATTTTTTGGGTTAAATAAAGGTAAGGTTTAGACGAAACAGAGTAAAATTTGGGGGCCAAATGTGAATGAAATTTGAAGTAAAATTGGGACAAGAAGAGAATTGATTTAAGATGAATATAAGAAAAAAAGAGGTAGAAAAAGGAGATTTAGTAAAAGCCACTTTATTTTAATAAAGAACAGCTGCTTACTGTTACATATATGAATGGTATGCTTTAGATTCTAGCAAGAAAAGATTAGCTGATTTGTATGAAACAAAAACAATTGAAAGATGTCACTGAACTTTATAGCATTTTATAATATCAAAAATTTAACTACATATCCTTCTTAATCTTAATTATTTTGAGTATGGCAAAACTATAGTTATCAGCTCAATTTATAAAAGGTAAACTATTATATTGATCAAATAGAGTCTAGAAATAGTATCTCATTGTGTCAAAATTTCATTTAGGTTTTTTCTCGATACACAGCTACAATCGTCCGAAATTCAATTGGAAATTGTCCAAGTAATTTATTGAAGTGTCTGAATACAAAGTATACATAAATGGTATAAAGCTGAGCTATAGCCAAACTAAAATCATTTGAAAAGTTAAAATTGGTAGATTGAAGGCCGAAATAAGCTGCAACAACAACGTTTTTTCGACCATTTCAACTTGACAGCTAGACATTTGAAAGTCTATTACTTCTTGTCACAGTTTAAATTTCAATATAAATAGCTTATAAAGTATATACTTTAATGCGCCTTTGAATTTTTGTTTTGATTTGTCTCTCAATAGAACTTGGAATTTATCTGTTATTTCTGGACATGAACTCTTTATTTACCATAATTATTGCTGAAACTATCAGGAAAAAAACAGAATCAATTGTCGTAAGAATATCCCCTCTAACATTCTCATATACAATTCCATTGGTTGAAGTGTATTTGTATCAATAATAGTAGACTTATGTAGTAAGTTGGTCGTAATGAAATAGTTTGAATTACTTATACCATCAATCAAAAAGTACATTATCAAGCAATAAAGTAGTGTATTTTCTGATATTAAAAATGTTAAAATATAAAATATACAAGTTTACAAAATGCCACATATCCAAGTTATTGCTCTTAACAGCATAATCGAGTCGCGGTTGGGTAATAAAACGTTTTAGGAGATAATAAACACATTTCTTGCGAGTTTCATCAAATTAATCTGTACTATCCTCTTATCTTCTAAATGGAATATAGTGGCGAAAAAAACTGAAAACAAAATGACACGGGATCAATTATTTAAGAAAAAAGGATACGCGATCAAATCAACAAGAAAAAAAAAAAAAAAAAAAAAGTCGGAACCATCCGACATTTTGTATAGCAAATTCTTCGTGATAAGGGCAATTACGAGGGCAAGTGATTAGTATAATAAATTGCTCTTCTGAATATAAATATATATATACAAAGAAAAAAACCGTTACGAATTCAATTCAAATAAATTGATTCTTTTGCCCTAAAGTATTTGCATGAATGTGAAGATTGAATAACAATGTTTATATTTTCAGGTATTGCCTATATACATTTATAGAGAAAATGAACCAGGTAATTTCTATATCATTGTCCAACTGAAAAAGTCGCGTAAAATACACTTTTCAAAAATTACTTTTTCATATGCAAGAAATGGGTACAAAAATACACTTTTTGAAATATGATCATGTTTCAAAAGCTTTTCGTGTAACCAGTTTTTCGATCTTTGTGGTTTCCTGAATAGACAAAAAAAAAAGGGGGGGGGAGGAGGAAAAACGACATAACTTTGCAGAAAATGGTAGTAAGGATTTGGTTCAAATCTATTTTGAAAATAACAATTTACAGTGATTAAATGATTAACTATTATCTTTCAATTAATGTCATGAGACGCACAATATTGTCTGTGCATTTGTTTGTAACTTTTTTTTTTTAAAAAAAACAAAAGTAGAATTGCATATAAAGCCAAGTAAAGGCCTAATTGATTTCTGTTTCTTTTCTTTTGTTTCTGTGTAATATTTATCTAATATTTATATATAAAAATGAGATTTTCAAATAAAAAGATTGAGGAAGCTTTTGCCAGAGCTGAAGTCAATGCAGTAGAACATTTTTTTGATGCAAATGATTACTTTGGACTCGGATTTGATGAAGATGAAGAAGAAGATATCTTCTACGAGAGTGAAGAGAATCTTGATGAAGCTGAGAAAGAAGACGCCAAGAATCAAGGTGAACTTGATGCTTACCTTGAGTCTTTCTTTCAAAGCGATGATGACGATGATGATAAAAATAAAGAAAGTGAAGAAAAGGCAGCAATACAAGAAGAAAAAACAGTAATAATAGAAGAAAAAGCAACAATAGAACAAGAAAAAGAGACAATAGGACAAGAAAAAGAGAAAATAGAACAAGAAAAAGAGACAACAGAACAAGAAAAAGTAACAGTAGAAGAAGAAAAAATAAAAGCAGAAGAAGAAGAAGTAATAAGGGAAGAAGATGAGAGCATGGCCTACATTCCTATTGTGAAAGAGGACTTGATCGTGTCTTGTCTTCTTGATCAAAATATCAAAATGATGGATGCTGTAGAAGATTATGATGAGGAAATGCCTGATATTGAGGCTGATAATAAGGATGAAGAAATGCTTGATGCATTATATGAAGATGAAGAGATGCTTGATGCATTATATGAAGATGAAGAAATGATTGATGCATCATATGAAGATGATGACACTGAAATGACCGATGTCGATAATGATGTTGAATATATGGATACTAATTAGGGTACACTAACAACAGTAACAATTGATACAACAAAAGTAAAGGAGAGAAGGAATTCACTCAAAATTATTAATAGCAGGGAGGGTGGGTTGGCAGCAATAATATTAGCAACAACAACACCAACAACAACGTTAGCAGCATCAGCAGCAAGCGACCACAAGAAGGGCGGGCAGGAATATCACATCAACAGCAGCAACAATATTGACAACAGGAAAGGCGGATTGACAGCACACTTTTACAGCAAAATAACATCAAAAAGCAGAATGGGAGGGCAGGAAAAGCAAGGCAATAATAACAGCAGCAATAATATCATCAGTCAGAGCGTGTAGACAGGAATATAAAAACAACAACAACATCATCATCATCATCATCATCATCATCATCATCAGCGAGTGAGACAGCAAGACAAAAAAAAATCAACAGCAGCAGTACCATCGACAGCAAGCAGGGCAGGTGGACAGGAAATACAATAACACCAGCAGCAATATTGACAGCAGGGAGGGTGAGTTGGAAGAAAATGTAAAATAACAACAGCATTAGTGTCAGCAAAAAGGATGGTTGGGCAGAAAGATAAAGCCACTGCAACAACTACATCATCACAGTCATCAATATCATTATCAACAAGCAGGAAAGGTGGGTAGGCAACAGAAATAGCAACAGCAAAAATTTTAGTAGTAGGAATGGTGGACATGAATATCATATTAACAACAACAACAACAGCGTCATCTAGCACTATCTAATAGGGTCAATGGGCAGGAAGACAAATCAACAACAGAAATATTAACAGACAGGGAGGATGGTAATAAAATGGAGGTAAGTAAGGATTGCTATTGAGAAGTAGTGAAAGAAACAGCAAGAATATTGTGAAAGTCAAAAAAAAAAAGAAAAAAAAATTCCCAAAAACTCTTGTTTTGAAATCAATGTAAGTTAAAGATGCATAAACAAAAACTTACATATATCTAAACTATATTAATATCGATAGAATATTGCTAATACTATTCAGAAAGATATGTACTGTATATTGAGTTATTTGACTAATTTTTATCTGATAGACAAAGCTGTTATACCTCTGATTTGCACAAATTGCTTTGTTCTTTAGATTAATTTTTTTTTCTTTGGAAGCTGATATATGTATATACATTATTATTTTTATTCTTATTCTTATTCTTATTAATAATAGCTATTAGTACATTTTACAGAAATACTCGCATGTTGTGGTGATATACGTCGCTTTTAATATCAGTTATTGGACAATTCAAAGGTCAAAGGTTACAAAATCGGTGATGATATGAGTCTTAGTGAAACTCTTTAACATATTTTTATTCTTGCTGTTATATGATAGCAATAATAAAGTTTAAAACGGTGTTGCAACAAAATCTTCTAAATGGCTACAAGAAGCAGCATTGAAATCATTCTGAATGGCATTTCTGTACTTTTGATGAAGGATACAATCACCAAATCCATCATGACACACAGCAAGAAAATAATCATTTCTCTCTCTCTCTCTCTCTCTCTCTCTCTCTCTCTCTAATACATCTGATTGCTTACTATGATTATTGCTCAACATTTTGGTGCTTGATTTTCTTGATTTGGGAAATATTTTCGATATGAAATCTATTAAACGTATCTTTGAAATTAAAACCAGCACAAGCTCTGCCAAAAACAAGAAGCTTTGTTTGTATGTTTAAGCTGATGCATTATTGTTACAACACACAATTTTCAAGCGCTTTGATATCGTTATTTAAGTAACATCTCTATTTGTAGACAGTGATATATACGTCAATTATGAAAATGGTGGAATCATTCTTAATAAGAAAGACAAATTTATACAACAATTTAAATTTACACTACCCACAGTACCAATTTTCAGCCTTGTACGCATTTTTTTCTTAATTCACAGGTTTATGGAATCTCATTTTGTGTCTATATTTCTTCAATCTGCTCTTTAAACTTTTCTCTAATAAACACTTGACATATTTTCAATTTCAGGCAAGGTCATCTTTAATAATGTCCAGGAAAGTATCCATACCAAGGATGAAAAAGAAGCACTGGGCTGAGAGGAAGATGCAGTTCCTCATAATTTAGAAAGCCCTACAAAAAAGTTAGGTCCTCTTGTCAGAAATGAAACTTTATATGGAAATATCAAAAATTCTGCAACTGCCCATCGAACCGGAACACAAATACTGTGTTACATGCCACAAAAAAAACAAGTTTTACAGTAGAAAATAAAATAGAATTTCAACATTATGCATTATCTGTTGGTCAAATACATATATAAAAATATATAACTATATTTTGTTTTATACAATATATGCTTTAATAACGCATAACTGTGCTTAAATCATAAAAAAACAGTACTTTCAAAGGGTTGTTTTATGCACTTTTTGCTCGAATCTGGGGCTCAAAACATGTCTAAACTATTTCTTGAATTACACACCTTATTTCTATATTTTTATCTCAAATTTTTTTTGTCGATAAAAAACATGCTTTCCATCGACCTTTAAACCCTTACAAGTATAGGCAAAAATCGGACAAAACCGCTTATTATCCGTTTTGGCCAGGAAAATGCAGTTTTTTACTATAGCTCTCCTAAGCTCAAAATAACCGATTTTTTTTCAAGTGTTTGTTTAAAACTATTTATTTAGCTTTTAACTATTCATAATGTAGTTTTTTGAGGAAAAAACCATAATTGTTACTTTTGGAAATTGCGCAGTTTTTTTGGTGAAAAAAGTTTGAGTAAGCATTTCCATTCGATGCGGAAGCCAATATTTTACTTATAGCTATTAACAAGTCTTGTAGGTTAGCATAGTAGTTTATGGAGGAAATTGCGAAAAAAGGGATGAGTTTTTCTGAAAATGGTATTTTTTTTTGGATTTTGGCGATCCAGAGGATCCAAAAGAAACGGCGATTCAATTTGATTTTTCTGCTATCAAAATCCTACTTTTGACGTTCAAAGAACACTTATACAGTAGCCTTTTGTCTAGATAATAGAGAAAACAAAAACAGAAGAGTGATTATTGTATGAGGCGCATTATTTTTGAAGGGATGAGTGCTTATTGAAGTCTATTCAAACCTGAGGTAAAATTATGTAAAGAAAAATATCATTTGCTGAGAATGTTGTAGAAGCAACAATCTTCTTTTTCCCAAGCATTTATTCACTAATTATTCTAGCTTTTCAAAATAAAATTGATATCAAAAACTAACCAATTTAGTAGCTAGTATCTATAAGAGTTTTTGTTTTTTGTTTTTTTTTGGAAACAACTTGCTAAATTATGGAATATTTTACCATTCGATATTAAAATTTAGAAACCATTTGAGATTTCAACTCAGTCCAGGGACCAACCAAAATGCGTATTGAGCTCTCGCTTATTTAGCTAATGATTCCTTTTTTAAACCATTTTTTTAGACGTTCAAAGGCTGTAAAGCACAAGAGTACTCAATAACACAAACGATGTATATCGAATGATTGAGGGTATATTTTCTTTTGTTCAGAAGCAAATAATACGTCAATTCAGGTTAGTCCTTAATGAAAAATTCTATTGACGATAGTAAATGAAATTTCCTGTATGCGTCAGCAAGTTTTTTACATCATTAAGGTATTTGCAAATCATTTTTAGAAACACGGATGTATGTTAGCGGACGTTCAAAGGGTGAGCATAAAGAAGAAGCATCATCAAATGCACATGCCTCTGTTTCAAAATAACCAACAGCTGTCTTATTGGTTCCGTTTTGGTTCCTAAATATATATAAAATAGTGCCTTGTTTTATTTTCCAGTGCTTCTTTCTATATTATACATGCTGATATTTCTATACTCGATAGAATAAAAAAATGACCGATTTAAACTGGTGTACATATTGTGATAATGCTATATCACAGAGCTCAGTAAGTTGTCGTAATTTAAGAAATGGTAACAACTCAACTAACCAAAATATATACAAGGACGCTCTTTATTGCTCGGAAAAATGTCTTCGTTTGGATACGTTACATTTTTTAAATAGTAATCATCAATTTAACTCAATATCACACTGTAATACAAAATCCTCACCTAAAAAAATACAATTTATGACAACCCAACAACTTCTTCATCCTTATGCAATTTCAGATCTCACCAATGCGTCAACATCAACAACACCAACAACGTCCTGCCGATTATATCATGCCCGTACTAATACTGTTACCACTAGAAGACCATCGAAATTAAACTGAAAATAGAAAATCTATATTACATAATTATATTTAATTATTTACAATCCAAAACACATTTTATTCGAAAATGTTGAAATGCAATCAATTACAAGGCGTAAAAGAATTTATTAGATATGTGATTTACGTCAAATAATTTACCGGGCTACTGAATTAAACGGGTAAAAAAAAAA